>VZSE01000290.1:0-34211 GCA_013398275.1 Promerops cafer
CTGTGTCCCCAGGAGCTGCCACCCACAGAGGGGTTTCCCTGAGCCTGAGATCCTGTGCCAAAGCAGGCAGAGGACAGATACAATCCTGGAATCACAGGATGTTTGGGTTGGAAGGGATAAGCATGGGGAGGGAAGGGACACCTCCCACTGTCCCAGGCTGCTCCAGCCCCAGTGTCCAGCCTGGCCTTGGGCACTGCCAGGGATCCAGGGGCAGCCACAGCTGCTCTGGGCAAAAGCCACAAGTACAAAGTGGCCCTTGAATTTGTAACTTGTCCATCTGATGCTTTCCATGATGAAGACACTTTTTAATGTTTCATTTACAGGAAAGGGATCCTTCAGCACAGACCTCCCCTGGGCTGTAGATTGCATGTGATGTTAACAAGTTGAACTCCAAAAGGGCAAATACAGAGCCTCTTACCAAGGAAAACGTTGCCTCTAATTCCCTGACCCTTCTCACAGCCCCGTTGGATGCTTCTGTTTCCCCTCTCTCCTGCAGGCCTCGTGTTCTGGCATGAGCCAGAAACATGAATTCATTCAGAAGCAAAAGACTTAAATTCCATTAGTGCTAAATCCCTCGAAGAGGCAAACCCAGTAGACAAAAGAGGAGCTAAGGATTGGGAAGTCGGAGATCAGCCTTCATGGTGACTCATGGGACTCATGACAACACATCAGTGCACAATAAAATGTCACACCATGAAAAATCCTCATTGTCTGGCCATAAATCCTTCTCCCAGCTGGGTTGTCTCCCCATCTCCTGCCCTGCTAAAGGCCAAGAGCTGCTCAGGCTCGCTTGGAGAGGTCCCTGAACAATGTGCACTTCAGGAAGGAAGCCAGTACCCTCCCTGCTGGGGCCTGGGAGTCACCCCTGGGCCCTGGTGGGACCTGGGGTGACATTTCTGTGGGGCTGGAGCTGGCACTCAGCGTGTCCATCAGTGGAGAGGCACAGCAGGCGCCTGGCTCAGGTACGGCCTGAGGAGCAGCAGAGAGTGGTCTGTACTCACTGCCCCTGTCGAGTGGCTCTTCTTGTGTTCCAGGGGAGCGTGGAGCAGCTTCAGCAGAGCTGGAGCAGGGAGCTCCCGGCGCTGCAGTGTCCTGCCCTCGGAGCCCTCGCAGAGCACAGGCAGGCAAAGGCCACAGAAGTCCCTCCCTGGGCTCCTGCAGTGGGACAGAAGGTCCCGGTTCCCTCTCCAGATGGGGTCCCAGCCAGGCCTGTCTGGGAAGGGGCTCCTGAGCTGAGACAGGCAGAGCTCTGCTACTGCCTGCAGAGGGGCTGGGATAAGCACTCCCTGAGCATCTGCAGGTCCAGCACCTCTGACTGCAGCGCAAGCAGGAGCAGGCTCTTGGCAGCCCATCCTGAGCCACAGCATGAAACGGGACTTGGGAGCTGGCTCTTGCAGAAAGAGGGGAAGATGTCCGTGATAACGTGGCCATTGCCCTTCTCAGAGCAAAGAACGAGGCCAGTGCTGAGAGGGACACTGTCACCCGGTGAGAGGGACACTGTCACCTGGTGAGAGGGACACTGTCACCGTCACCTGGTGAGAGGGACACTGTCACCCAGTGAGACACTGTCACCTGGTGAGAGGGACACTGTCACTGTCACCTGGTGAGAGTGACAGTGTCAACTGGTGAGAGGGACACTGTCAACTGGTGAGAGAGACACTGTCACCTGGTGAGACCCTGTCACCTGGTGAGAGGGACATTGTCACCTGGTGAGAGAGATGCTGTCACCTGGTGAAAGGGACACTGTTACCCAGTGATAGGGACATTGTCACCTGGTGAGAGAGATGCTGTCACCTGGTGAAAGGGACACTGTTACGCGGTGAGAACTGAACTCCAAGTCCCCAGCAGTAAATGACCTCAGCTCCACTGCTGCCTGGCACAGCCACATTTCAGAGCGTTCAGGGGTCTCTCTGAAAGCATGGTCAGGTCAGTTGTTGTCTCCCTGAGCACAAAACCATCTTCCTCCCCGCAAGGATGTGCTGGGACCGGCCAGATGTCCCCAGGCTGTGCGTCCACCCTGGACAGAAGGACAGCTGCTCTTGGCCACAGGGACAAGCTGCTCTTGGCCATGCAGGCGCCGCTGCAAGGGCTGGGGGGAAGCAGCAGCCAAGCTGGCAGCAGAGCCGCTCTCTCTGGGATCCTGGACACTGCCACGGGGGTTGCCATGTTCACTGAGGCTGTGTACAAGGAAAACCTTTGGGATTGCTGCCTCCAGGCACCTGCAGGCAGCGAGATTCTTCTTCTCCCACTGAAATCACCCAAAGCTTTTTCACTGACGTGGTAGAAACCAGGATCAGGCCACAAAAGACAAGGTTTTCCTTTGGATGATTGGAGCCTCAGTAAAAACTGCTTTATTCCATCCCTGCGGGGAGGAACAGCCCCAGCTCCAGCTGGGGTGCTGGAGGAGATTGCATTTCCGTTTCATGGAGAAACCATCCTAAAATAGTCCAGGGAACAACTGGAGCATGGGGAATTCCCATCTCAGCCCAGATGTTTCCCATAATCAGCCCTTGCTCTGGCTGACTGGTTGCATTCAGCTGCCCAGGAGCTTTCCATCTTGTGTTTGGATGAACATTTCATTGCCCATCTGAAGGCCTGGTAGCCAAAAACTTGGGACACGCAGCACTGAACAGTGTGATGGAACAACCTTCACCTGCTGCAAGCTCCTGGTCCTGCCTCTGGTGAGGACAAATGTGACCTTTCCAACTGTTTTAAGACAGGGCTCCCCAAAACACCCACAGACAGACCCAAAGGTCAGAGCTAAACAGAGCTGCTGCTTTTTTATTTCATCCACCAAATAAAACTGATCTTTTACAACAGCTTCCCACAGTGGAAAAATCACCTGGTCTGCGTTGAGTGGATCATTCTTGAAACCAGCTTGGACCTTTCAGTCACACGGGACTCAGGAGGGCATCTTCACCCCATTTAAGTGTGGTGCAGAAAAGCTTTAGATTTATATGGCACGAGAATGAAATGCCTCATTTTGTGCCTGGGGCTCAGTACATATGTGATATGAAGAAGCGACTTCATTGCGATTTCCCTCTCTAGTGACATCTTTCTTCCTTGTGGACATGGCAGGAGCCAAGTGGGATCTCCAGACTTTAAGGTGCATTGGGAGCCGACTTTGCTGGAGGATTTTGTCTCCCAAGTGCAAAAGGCTTTTCTTTCCTGCCTGAGCTGAGCGATGCCCTGTGGGAATCAAGGGCTGATTGTGCTGTGGCACAGTTCAGCCAAGGAATGAGGTCAAGGGCACAGGGAGGGCAGCGGGCAAAACAGCATCCTAAGGAATGTGTCCAGTGACCAAACACAGATTGTCAAGGGCTGTGGTTCCAGCAGAGGGCTGGGGAAGGCGGGGAAGAACTCTGCAGCGGCGTGCTTCAGCAAGTCCCGGAGAGCGACCCGCTACGGGAGCTGGCCAAGGACGCCAGGGATCTCCAAAGACAGACCCAAAGAGGCTCCAGGGACAAAGACCCCGCAGGGTGGAGGGCACAGGGTTGAATACGGGGGAAAAGGGCTGGATCTGAGGGTCAAGGGCCAATGGGAGCAGGGAAAAGTGGTGCAGGGAAGGGGCAGCAAACCAGGGGAACCAGTGGGAATCAGGAGAGGGGACAACATTCTAGGGGAGTACCAAGATGGTAAAAGGGGGCTGAAGTCAACTGGGTAAACCAATGGAACTTAAAACGTTAACATGTGCCTGCAGAGGCCATGGGAGGGAGGCTTTTCTCGCCCCAACCCCAGGGGTGTTTCTCCTTGCTTGTTCCTGCCCCTCCAGGGTTGAGGCATTACAGCCCCAGTGGTTGGTCTCTGAGCCTCTGCAGAACTCAAAGCGTCTTCATTTGGGAATTTAAGTGGGCTGAAATTCCTGAAGCCAAACACTGCTATATCTGGGTTTCTTGGAATTACTAGGCTGGAGAAAAATTTGGAGTGGCAATGTTTTTGGCCCAGTTTGCAAGAGACAGCCAATGTTCGTATTTTCCTGGGGAGGGGAGGAATTCTCCGTTCTTTTCTGCTGAAAGGAGCCTTGACATTTCAGAATGGGTGCAGGATCCCTCAGTTACAGAAGGGGGGGTCTGTAAGCACTGGCAGCGGAGGCTTGGAGCGTTTGTCCCCCAGGGTTGCCCTTCCTCCACTCCTTTTGTTCTCCTGTGTCTCTGAAAGTACAGAACCTGACTGCAGCTCCCAGCCAGCGGATCTTGTTATCCCTCTGAGCCACAAACTGAAGAGCTCTCTCACTTCAGATTAGTGTTCCTGAGCAGGTCCTCGCAGACAATGATAAATTACCCCTTCACCTCTGCTCACAACACCAGGCAGCACAGCCTCCCACCCTCAGATGTGTCCTCCCCTGCTCCCCCATCCACACACCTCCAGCTGCTGCTGTGGCTCTTCCCTGAGCTGTCTCCAGGGAAGGAGCTTCCCTCTGCAGCAGAGGCAGAGGGAACTGAGCCCAGCCAGGGCCAAAGCCCAGTGCCCCCGGGTGTCCCTGGGCTGCTGCTGCTGCCTGTCACAGCACACATTTCCTGGGCGCTGTTTCTGGTCACATTTGGTGAAAGATCCTCCACCATTCCTCTCCAAGTCCCACTAATCTCTCCCTTCCCCAAAAGGGCACCTGAAACACCCTCTCCTCTCCCTGCCTGCTCCAAGGGACACGCTGCCCAGAATGGCCCAAGGGTGTTGGAGTGATGAGGGTGACAAGGCTGATGCAGTGATTGCACTGGGATGGGAAAAGTTGATTGTATCTCATGGCAGGAGAGCTGGTCTAGAAGATCCCTTGGGCCCTAATTTCTGAGCTGGTGTGAGATTCCAGCCCTTAGACCATACACAATGGACGGGAGCCCTGGGAAGGGATAGAGACCTTCCCCTGGGACTGTGGAGAAACCCCGACAGGTGCCTGCCTTACCCAGAGTGCCAGGGAGTCATTTCTACAGTCCTGACCTGGTGGCACATCCCCTCCCTTTTCTCTGGCCCAAGCAAACACAGGAAAGAGCTCCAGACGAGCCTCAGAGCCGTGCCCGTGCCACAGCTGCTCCTCACCTCCTGCTGCCAGGGCCGAGCAGGCGACATCCACTGGTGCTGATCCATCGTGTCCCCAGGAGCGCGTAGCGCGGCCGGAGCTGGGACCAGCGGCTGCCAGAGAGGAAAGTGCTGGGGGCGATGGAGCTGTTCTACTTCTCCCTTGCAGCTGGGGCAGAGCCGGCACAGCGGCTTCACGGCGTCTCTGCCTCCAGGCGGGCTCTGGCACGCTCCGTCAGAGTTGACTCTGCCACGGGACGCTCCCAGCGAGGAGAAAGGTCCCTCTCAGCCCGCGGGACCCTTGGTGGGAACGGGTGAAGGAAAAAGGGCGTTTGGGAAAGGGAAAGAGGCTGCTTTGTGTCTGGGCTGGGAGGGGCAGCAGAGGCGGCCTGTCGGCTTCAAGGAGCAGCTTCATACGTAGGGAAGTGTTTACGGCTCCTTCTAATTGCTGTAATATTCCTGCCACTGCCACAGTGCTTTTTGAGCTGCTTCACTTGCTCTGACAAATCAGCTGCCAGGAGAAGAGAAAACAGTGAAGTAAATAATGTAAGCAATGAAGGGAAGGGTGACCGATCCTGCTGATCTTCTCATCTCTGCTCTCTGCTGGCAGGAAGGTCCAAATGCCACACAGGGACTGGCCCGTCCCATCAAGAACTGGCCTTGTGACCTCCAGCTGCGGCCACGCCGCTGGCTCCTTGCCATGCAGTGCATCTCTGGGTTAATCACAGAACCATGGAACCACTGCGGTTGGAAAAGACCTCCAAGGCCACTAAGTCCAACCTGTGGCTGATCCCTACCTTTTGAAACAGCCCCGAGCACTGAGTGCCACATCCAGGTGTTCCTTGGACACCTCCAGGGATGGGGACTCCAAAGCTCCCTGGGCAGCCCCTGCCAATGCCCATTCCACCCCTTCCACGGAGAAATTCCTGCTGGTGTCCCCCCTGAGCTCCCCAGGCCCAGCCTGAGGCCGTTCCCTCTGCTCCTGTCCCTGTCCCTGGAGCAGAGCCCGACCCCCCGGCTGTCCCCTCCTGGCAGGGACTTGTGCAGAGCCACAAGGGCCCCCTGAGCCTCCTTTGCTCCAGGCTGAGCCCCTTCCCAGCTCCCTCAGGAACTCTCCATTCCCTTCCCAGCTCCCTCAGGAACTCTGGGGCTCCAAACCCGTCCCAGCTCTGTAGTCAGACTGAGCTCTCCAAGCTGTGCACTGTCCCCATGACACAGGATGTGGTCCTGGTGAAAATAATCTCCTGTTCAAAATCTCCTTCGTAATTTATCAATGTTCAAAACATAGTTTCTGAAAATCTAGGGGCTCATTTTAGGTGTCTAAAGCTGTTTTTCCTCAGTTTGGAAATCCAAATTCAACAAACTTGTAGTTGGTGGGGCTCAGTGTCTTGGATTAGTAATCCCTGAGGCATGGATGGGTGTTTCCATGAAATATCCATGGACTGGGGGGACTGATGTGTGTGAACCCTCCGTTGGGACAGCAGCAGATCACAGCAGCAGTGGCCCAGCTACCCCATCAGCTTGGCTACTGGTTTAACAGCACCACAAAATATTTCCAGTCCATGGTTGGATAGTTGGGAGACAAAAGAAAAAATCTTCCTTCTTCCCAACACAGGGAGACTGTTGGATGCCCAAGAGTATCACCCCTTCATCCTCAGAAAGAAACTTTTCAGTCTCCAAACCTTTGAAGAAAATTACAAACCCATTTCTTATTATTCAAGACTGCAGAAGAGATTTGTTCTGATGAGATTTGATGGGAAGAGCTCTCAGGAAGCACACGGGGCTCTCATCACTCCGACCACACTGACTGGAGAGTGAGGTGGGAGTAAAACGCCTTTGAACTCCCTGCTGCTAATTAGAGTTGCTTGGCCTATTGTGCTTAACGAGGGTATTGTCTGCAAATTGCTGCCGGTGGCCTTTTATCTCCCAGGAAGGATAAAGTGTCTTTCCTGAGGCACAGGTGGAAGTGTTGACATGATCTGATGTCTCTGCAGATTGAATCCTGCGGGTTTGGCTGGACACAGCCTTGGAGCACAGCACGGGAGCAGGAGGGATGCCAATATACCCCAAACATCATGGAATTCTTACAGTTTTCATCCCCTTTTTCCTCCTCCCCCTTTTTTGGAGCCAAGGGGAGCAGGGTTTTGAAGGCTAAGCCCTTTGGGAAATGCCCAAACCTGCAGAGCTGAGGAAGCAGCTGCCTCCTCCTCTAAAGGCTCCGCGGTCCAAGGCTGCTGTCTCCAAGGAGCACAGGGGCCAGGAGCAGTCCTTCCCGTCTTCCCTGCAAATCCCAGCTGTGGGTGGGCTGGGACAGCACAGCACGGGGGGAGGGATGTCTGCCTGCCCCGAGACTGCGTTCATGTCCCCCAGATCAGAGCTCTTGTGCCTGAAATCCTGCCTGTGCCAGGTGCTGGGGATATTTTCAGGAACCTGAACTCCCCCTCAGCCTCGTGGGGAATAAGGTTTGGGCTGCCCAACCCAGACATGGAGACTGCAAGTGCCAGCACCTGAGCCGATCCCTCCTGGCTCCCCTGGTGTGCAGCAGCAAGAGGTGCACATCCCCAGATGTGCTCTGGATAGTCCTGGTGGGATGAGGCACCTGGTGCTGATGGAACGAGCTGCGAGTGCGGTGCTGTGCGAGGTCAGAGAGGGAAGCAGCTCACATCTCCCATTTCCCCATGGACAGAAACAGCCCCGGGCACCAAGGGGGTGGGGAGTGTCCCAGAGCCCCCATGTGCCCTGCCAGGGCCAGCTCTGGCAGTGACAGCCCCGGGCACCAAGGGGGTGGGGAGTGTCCCAGAGCCCCCATGTGCCCTGCCAGGGCCAGCTCTGGCAGTGACAGCCCCGGGCACCAAGGGGGTGGGGAGTGTCCCAGAGCCCCCATGTGCCCTGCCAGGGCCAGCTCTGGCAGTGACAGCCCCGGGCACCAAGGTCCCAGCAGCCCAGGATGAGGAAAGGTGAAGCCCAAGGTGTCTGTGGTCTCTGCTGGAGCAGCAGTGCTGCAGGAAGACAGGACCTGAGGATTCTGTTGTCCCTGCAATGCAGGTCTTGACCTGGAATTGAATCCCAACCTCCCTCCCTTCAGCTGAGCAAGTGGGGGATGTGTCAAAACTTTTAAAAAAGGGGGGGAAAGTCAGATAGAGGAAGTTAATGCTGCCTGTCATTCCGAAAGTACCGCTCAGCTGGAGAATGAAGGGAAGGATTGTTTGGGTGCCTGCAAGCCAAGGCATTGTGTGGAGTGTGGCACAAACACTCCTTTTAATCCCAGACACGACCCGGCCTCTCAGCCCTCTGTCCCAGAGCAGGGGTGACATTTCAGGCCAGCGTGTGACATGAGACCCCTCTGTGACCCAGAGTACTCAGTCACAGGAGCACAGAGCACAGGAACACAGAAATACAGAGCACAGGAACACACACAGGAACACAGAACACAGGAACACAGAAATACAGAACACAGGAACACAGAGCACAGGAACACAGAAATACAGAGCACAGGAACACCGAGCACAGGAACACAGAAATACAGAGCACAGGAACACAGAAATACAGAGCACAGGAACACAGGAACACAGAGCGCAGGAACACAGAAATACAGAGCACAGGAACACAAAGCACAGGAATACAGGAGCACAGAGCACAGGAACACACACAGGATCACAGAGCTCAGGAACACACACAGGAACACAGAAATACAGAGCACAGGAACACAGAGCACAAGAACACAGAAATACAGAGCACAGGAACACACACAGGAACACAGAACACAGGAACACACACAGGAACACAGAAATACAGAGCACAGGAACACAGAAATACAGAGCACAGGAACACAGGAACACAGAGCGCAGGAACACAGAAATACAGAGCACAGGAACACAAAGCACAGGAATACAGGAGCACAGAGCACAGGAACACACACAGGATCACAGAGCTCAGGAACACACACAGGAACACAGAACACAGGAACACACACAGGAACACAGAACACAGGAACACACACAGGAACACAGAACACAGGAACACACACAGGAACACAGAACACAGGAACACACACAGGAACACAGAACACAGGAACACACACAGGAACACAGAACACAGGAACACACACAGGAACACAGAACACAGGAACACACACAGGAACACAGAACACAGGAACACACACAGGAACACAGAACACAGGAACACACACAGGAACACAGAACACAGGAACACACACAGGAACACAGAAATACAGCACAGGAACACACACAGGAGCACAGAACACAGGACACAGCACACAGAACACAGAACACAGGACAGAGAACACAGAGCTCAAGAACACAGGAACATGACACAGGAGCACAGAACACAGGACACAGAACACAGGAACACCGAGCACAGAAACACAGAGCACAGGAACACAGGACACAGAACACAGGAACACCGAGCACAGAAACACCGAGCACAGGAACACAGAACACAGGAGCACAGGAACACAGGAACATGACGCAGGAGCACAGAACACAGGACACANGCACAGAAACACAGAGCACAGGAACACAGAACACAGGAGCACAGGAACACAGGAACATGACGCAGGAGCACAGAACACAGGACACAGCACACAGAACACAGAACACAGGACAGAGAACACAGAGCTCAAGAACACAGGAACATGACACAGGAGCACAGAACACAGGACACAGGACACAGGACACAGCACACAGAACACAGAACACAGGACACAGAACTCAAGAACACAGGAGCACAGGAGCACCCACCCAGCAGCACCCAGGGCTCCCTGTGAGGCCTCGGCTGAAGAGGGAGTGAGCCCTCAGGCACAGGGGAACCGCTGCTGCTGCAAAGATCCCCCATGGCAGCAAAGCTCGGCAGTGATGTTATCACTGCCACGGGCTCTCTTCCATCTGCCCCAGAGGTGCTGAGATCAGGAGCAGCGTGCCGCTGGTATTGCCTCCCCAGAGCCAGCGGGGTCAGGCCGTGCCGGGCCAGGCCTGCAGCCCTCAGCGGGGCTGCGGGGGCGTCGCAGCCATCAGCAGCACCGAGCTGCTGCTCCCCGCTCCTCGAGGGGATCCTCCTGCAGGCACTGAGGGCCGGGAGCCGCTGGCTCTGGGACGTTCCCGCTCTGCGGGGCCACGGCGCGGGCGTGGGGCCTGGCCACAGGGAACGGCAACCTGTGCGTTGGAAGGGACCTGAACAGCACCTGGTTCCCAGCCCTGCCACGGCAGGGCCACTGCCACTGCCCCGGCCACTGCCACTGCCCCAGTGCCCCAAGGCCCAGAGCACAGCCCGGCCTTGGGCGCTCCAGGTGTTGCAGCGCACCTCATCTGTGCCAAGGGCTTCCACGCTGGAAGCAGTGTGAGCCCCTGCTCTTTGTGTCCCCAACAAGGTCAAAAGCCAGAGAGTTCTCTCCCTGTTTGGCTGTGTGCCAGCACAAAGCCACCTCACAGGGTCTGCTGAACCGACCTGCTGCCACCTTCCTGGGCAGAGTGCCAAGGTCCTGCCTNAGCTCCTGGTCCTGCTGCTGCTGCTGTGCTCCCAGAGCCAGGCTCTGCTGGCTGAGCTGGGCTGTGCTCCATGAACCCAGCTGTGCATTTCCAAATTGACACTTTCCTTAATCCCAGCCCTGAAGGCAGCATTGTGGTGCATGCAGGAATGGGCTGTTATGTGGGATTGTTGCGGGGGGGCAGGAGAACAAGAGGAGGATGTTTTTTGGAAAAGCTCACTGACTTTGGAACAAATCAGTGTCTTGATGCTCCTTCCCTGCTTCGCAAAGCGATTACTCTGCTTTAGAGCCATTTGTTCTCCTTTGATTTGTCTCCAGCCTTGCTTTGGGGGGGAATTTTATGGAATTTTACTGCCTCATATAACACTTATCGCTGGCAATCAATATTGATTTTAACATAATGTTTTGTTTTAAGACTCCTTTTGTTGTTTTGCATTCATTCTGCATGTTAATAAGGTTTATAAAATCCATGATATTTCCTCCTTTCGTGAAATCTTATTGGAATAATTACCCTGCTCTGCTGACAGATCGTTGTGCCTGAATTATATAAAGAACACCACTGTTATCTGCTTTCCTTTCATCTCTTGAGGGATGCTTTCCTACCTTGACGTGCGGTGTGTGTGCGAATGCAGAGTAAATACAGAAAAACTGTTCCTGTGCAACTTTATTTATTTCTGTTCCTCCTGGAAAAGAAACTCCCAAATGCCACCCGGTGTTTCCAGCAGGGTGACCTTTGCTGTAAACAGGAGACCCAGCAAATGAGAAGGGATAATGGCCAAGGCTTCGGGCCAGGGGAGGCACCCCGGGGATGCGCGAGCGAAGAGTGTCCTGGGAAAACCCTCTCTGGTGAAGGCTCTTTCATGGATTACATTCAGGAGCCCCTGATCCTCCTGCTTTATGGACGTGCCCGGGAGACAGAGTGCTTTGAGCCTCTCTTGCCTTGCTCAGGAGTTTGGCTCCGAGTCCAGTGACGTCTCTGCACTTCCAGAACCGCTAAATCAGCCACAGCTGTGGGGGTGTCCCTGCACGGTGCCCCCTCTCTCCTCGTGGGACACCAGGGTGTTTCCCAGGCTCCCTTCCAGGAGCTGGACATGAGGAGTCACCTCACATCTGCCTGGAGGGGCAGGAACCCAAGACCTTGAGCTGTCTGAGACCTGCACGCAAAGATCTCAAACCCATGGCAGGGAAAGGGGAGGCTGGGAGACCTGAGGCCTTCTCCAGCCCTAATGGTTCTGTGGTTCTGTGCTTGGAGCAGGACAGAAGCTGGACAGTTATAGGATGAGATGGAAAAGCAAGAGGAGGACAGTGTCTGACAGCCTAAAGGCTGACCCTAATTAACATCATGGAAAGAGAACTCCCTGGGCCGGGAGCTGCGGAGCTGGCTGCTCACTGTGACAAGATGGATTTGTCAAACTCGGAATTATTTCTTGTTTCTCTCCTTTCTTGGGGCTGATGCCTCCAGACAATCATCTCCCTATGAATCAGACTACCACAGTCATTGCTCCTGGGAATCTCTCCTGCAAATGCAGAGCACAGAAAAGATTTTGCTTCCCTCTCATCTTCCTCAGACCTTGCACCCCCTGCAAATTCTCGCTGTTCTCTGTCACAGAGTGCACTGAACCCACGGACAGCTGTGATTCCTGAGCTTCCAGAGACACAGTGAGGTGGAAATGTAATAGATAAAACTGTCCTGCTTTTGGATAATCCCCAGCAAACAGCACTTCCCTTAATCCCTCCCAGGATGCTTTATTGTGTATCTGGGCTTTAGCTGCTGTTCCCAGGCATTTGCTGCTCAGTTATTAAGCACAGATCACTGGTAAGTGGCTGGTCCTGCACAAAACAGCCCCACGAGAGCAGCACTGGCACCACACAGCCCAGGGCTTTCCAGCTGTGACAGGGCAGAGCTGAGCACCTCTCTGGGGCCAGTCTGGCAGCCTGGGCTCCCCTTGCCAAGGCTCCAGTTTGCCTCTGCAATGCTGGGCAGCACCAGCTGCAATCAGGAATGAAGCAAATTGGATGCAAGTTAAACCCAGTTGGGAATTGGTCACCAGTGGTGTCCAGCAGGGCTCAGAACCAGGACCAGTTCTGTTTAACATCTGGACAGGGGAATCGAGGCCAGCCCCAGTCGGTGGGGTCAGATGTGGATCTGCTGGGGGGCAGAAGTTTTGCAGAGGGGTCTGGGCTGAGGCCAGCGGGGTGAGGGTCAACACAGGCAAGCCCTGAGTCCTGCAGCTGGCTCACAACAGCCCCTGCAGCTCCAGGCTGGGGCAGAGGGTTGGGGTGCTGTGACAGCGGCTGGACACGAGCCCAGGTGTGCCCAGGTGGGCAAGAGGCCCCTGGCCCCTGGGCTGGAGCAGGGACAGTGTCCAGCAGGACCAGGGAAGGGCCTGTCCCCTGTGCTGGCACTGCTGGGGCCACACCTCGAGTGCTGTGTACAGTTCTGAGCCCCTCACTTCAGGACGGACAGGGAGGGGCTGGAGCGTGGCCAGGGCAGGGAACGGAGCTGGGAAGGGGCTGGAGAATTCCTGAGGGAGCTGGGAAGGGAATGGAGAATTCCTGAGGGAGCTGGGAAGGGGCTGGAGAGTTCCTGAGGGAGCTGGGAAGGGGCTCAGCCTGGAGAAAAGGAGGCTCAGGGGGGCCCTTGTGGCTCTGCACAAGTCCCTGCCAGGAGGGGACAGCGGGGCGGGGGGAGCCAATCTCATTAACATCACAAGGTAAATTTGGTGAGAAGGTAGAATGCCCTATTTAGGGAATTCAGACTTTAGCTTTCCTACTCACAGCAGAATCACAACACATGGAAGCTTCCCTCTCTCTCACCTCACAGTGTGTCAAACTTCCTAAAAAAAGACTCCACATGCTTTTAATCTGTTCTGCAGGTTTGGGGCTTGCCTGGCCACTCACCATCCCTGATTCCTGGCCCTGGGGCTGTGAGACAGATGCCACAGGTGGCCTTTTCCATGGGTGTGTCCTTGCACTCCTGGGAGCAGCAGTGCAGAGCTTGCCTCGTTATGCCCAGATGACAGAGGCGGGATGCAGCACCGCCCTTGGAGCACTTCAGGCACGGAGTGGTTTGGGAGCAGCGGGGTTTTATTCCTGGTGGGCTGTGCCCAGGGCTGGAGATCCCTGGGGGCTGCAGGGCTGAGTGGAGCTGAGCCCAGCAGAGCCCATGTCCCGTCCCTCCTGCAGAGCCGGGCTGGGGTTCAGCACCTCAGGCGCACGCAGCCCGACACGTCGGCTCCCCCGTCCTGCTGGCTTTGCTGCCCTGCCTCCGGGAGCTCTGCAGAGGAGGCCTTGGGCTGTGGCAAGCAGTGGCACAGCCAGGTGCTGGTTCCCCTGGCCCGTGGGCCCCAGGGCAGCGCTCCCAGTCCGTCACGGGTGATGGCTCTGTGGCAGTGATGGCCCCGCCGAGGAACAGCCGTGCCCCAGGGCCAGGAGAGATCTGTCCTTGGATGGCAAACCCTGCAGAGCACCTGGGCTTTAGTGGCAGCAGGTGACTCCTGCTGCTGCTGCTTTCCAATCCACCGCTACTGGCTGGTTCAAATGACAGGAGTTCACCAAGTCCTTCTCTGATGGGGAAATAGAACAATCCGGAAGGTCCTGCTGCCCTGGTCCCACAGCCCCACATCCACAGGGACCCTGACAGGCAGAAAGGGGCCACCAGAAACCTCACGAGGTTCATCAAGGAGAGGTCAGAGTGCCAGCCATGGGGAGGAACAAGCCCTGGCCCCAGAACGTGCTGGAAAAGAGCTGGGCAGGAAAGGGCCCGGGGGCCTGGAGGGCACCGAGGTGACCCAGTGCCGAGGGCAGGCTGTCCTGGCTGTGGCACAAAGCAGTGCCAGCCGGTCAGGGAGGGCATCCTGCCCCTCTGCACAGCTCTGCTGGGGCCTCACCTGGGAGCAGGCAGCCCCCCGGGACAGACAGAGCTGGAGCTCGGTGTCTCAGACAGGATTTGGAAAATGCCCCAGGTGTGAGCAGAGCTGGAAGCCAGGCAGTGCTTCTCCAGGACTTAGGGGACAACGCAGGCAGTTTTCAGCTACTGAAAGGGGATGGGTGTTGGCAGGGAGCCCCCGATGTGTGATCACTCGAGGCACTTCTCTGAGGAGCTGCAGGGAAGCAGGCTCATGGAAAACGCAGGAACCACAGCGGTCCAAGAGCAGGAACCAGACAAATCCCCATTCTCCACCCAACACCCAGTGGAAGTCTGTCCCTCAGCCAGGAACTGAAACCATCCCCTCTACCCTTAGGAACAAAACAAAATTTAAAGAAGCCCTCCCTCCTCTTAGAGCCGAGAATGTGCCAGTTTGTGCGTGCTAACCGTGATCTCCACTTCTCCCCTCAGTGGCTGGAAAGTGCTCATATTTTTGGCTCTGTCCCAGCTGACCTGACCTTGCTGATATCCTGCGTCCCATGAAAACCCTCCTGCAGATCTACTCTGCTGATGGTGCCATAAAAAAGCATGGAAGGGGAAGGAGGAGAGGGACTGGGCAGGGAAGAGAAAGGAATGATTAAACAAAGCAATAGCCAGGCACCCACATAAAAATCTATCTGGGTGATGAAGCTGCAATAAATGTGGCACATCAGAGCTTCCGTATAAATGGTCAGGGTAAAATATATTTTTATATATATGAAAGAGTAGTTTAAAAATTACTCTGAGCCCACCTCCCTCCTCCAACAAAAGAAGAAAAAATTGTCCGAAGTGTAGCAGGTTATTGATTTTTTATAAGTCAGGGACAAATTTATTGGAGAGAAAAGTTCATTATTTAGTAATCCCACAGCTCAATCTGCTCTGCTGGCCATTAACCCTCAACAGTTCCCATGATAAACTCCCTGTGAACTCTCCATGTGCTGCCTCAATGAGCTGCAGATGGATTTTGCTGAGGGCTCGTGCACCTCGCCTGGATATCCATTGTGGCTTTGCTGACACAGGGCTCAGCTCCCCGGGGTGCAGAGCAGTGTCCGTGCCCACCCTGGCTCCCACCCAGCCCCTGCCGAGCCCCCTCACTCCGTTGTCCCCTCTGTGCCTCCCCTCTGTGCTGACTGACAAATAAAGGCTGAGCAGCCACTTGCAGATGCATTAATTGCACCAACTCCCTTAGTTTTCCCACAGTTCTTAATTGAATTGGTATCAACAATTGCTAGAGTATAAACATGTGGTAAAGGGAGCTTTTCCATAATCATCTTGGTGCTTGGTGGCCTTGTGAGTGCCCTTGCATAGGTAAATCCCAATATGTGCAGCTCCACACTGCTCGGGTACTCTGCACTTACACAGCAGTGCAAGGCTCCGTAGTAGGGTGATGTTGCAGCTCAGTGCAAGAGCCCCAATATTTTTCTGACCCTGTTCTATATTTCAAATAACATGGGAAATGCTGTGCCACAAGAGTCAGGGCAAAATAACATTAAACACTACTTTTCTTACCCAATGATATTTTATATCCACCTTGCACAGATGGAAAGCTCTGCTGTGGGGAAGGGTTTCCTGAGAATAAGGCACGGGAAGCAGAATTATAAAAAATCGTGCTGGGAAATCATGAGGGCAGGCAAAATCTATTTGCCTTGTATGTGAAATCCATCTTGGTAAGTCATTTGATAGAGTAGATGAATTGCTCATTGGAGGCAGCTGGAAATACAGAGTGCGAAGGAAAGAAATAATTGAAACCAGCCCTCGTCAACATTCAGGGGGAGGAAAATGATGTGCTCAGGAAAGGCCCTGGTCACGTGTGACCGCAGGCAGGTCACAAACCACAGGGCAGCTCGAGGGAAAGGAGCCATTGCTGCGCTTCCCCTTCACGGCCGCTCCGTAAATCAGGGCTCCTTCAGCATCCCCTCGCCAGACCCCAGGCACGGATCCCACTCGGGATTGCTGGAGCTGCTTTCGCCCAGAGCCGGGAGCGCAGCACCAGAGAGCACACTCAGGTGGGCAGATAAATGGTCACTAATTCATGGAGTGGTAACTAATGACCGAGGGGAGGTTGCCTCAGGAGCAGGGCTTACACCAGCCTCTCGCCGTGCGGCTGGTGCTTGAGCGGTGTGATTTATTAATTAGTGCTGATGGATTCTGGGGGATGTCCCTGAGGTGCAGGACAGCTGCCAGCTGCACAAAAGCCACCTGAACCAGGTGGGATGAGCAAAGGTCATTCCAGGGTGTTCCTGGGCTTGTGCTCTGGCAGGCACCAGCAGCACACCCAAAGGCTCTCTGGGGAGCGTCATTCCCTTTGTCCCACCTCCACGCACCACTGGATGAGCCACGGGCAAGAACTTCCAGCCTGAGTTGGCCACACGATTTCCAGAAATAAAAATCTACAGTGAGAGGGGACATCTCACGCTTCAGGGGGCCAGCCATAAAATCAGGAAGAGGTGAGGAATTTACTTGGTACATAACATGGAATGAGAGACTCCCAGAATGGTTTGGTTTGGAAGGAGCCTTAAAGCCCATCTGGCTCCAGCCCCTGCCATGGGCAGGGACACCTGGCTCCAAGCCCTGTCCAACCTGGCCTTGAACCTGTCTTAAAAATGCATCATCTCCACCATCTCTGGAGACCCAGAGAGTTTAAAAGCCACATTTCTGAGGAGGTTCAGATGTTTCCTCCCTGCACTAAGGGAGCAGGGATTTGGGGCAGAAACGGTAAGAAATTCCCATTAATGGGGAATTTTGCAGTCTGGGGACATGCATGTCACAACACACAGAAGACCCTGAAGGTCTCGTCAGGTGAGTAGCTCAAGAGGGTATAAAAGCCCCTCTCTCCCTCTCACCTTGCCTGGCTCATGACTGGCATGGAGGGCAAGGGAGCCCAAGAGGCCCAGAGGGAAACGCTGCCACCAGATAAAGCACCAGCACCAAATGGCCTCTGTCCTTTAATAAAGCATCTTGTCATGTGTGCAAACAAATCACTCCCCCAGGGCAACGAACTCACCTCCTAAACACCTGCCCAGAGGTCTCTCAGGTTTAAAAAATAGCAGGGCTCGGTGCTTGGAGGTCATTTATTTATGTGGTGGTGAATTCTGAGCCGTGTACAACAAAAGCCTGGGGGAAAACTGAGTCTGAGCAGGTCTTTGAGCTCTCTCTGTGCCAGAATTCTGTGATTCTGCTGAGGGCAATGCTTCACGCAGCCACCACCCACAGGGAGACAGAAACGGGCTGGCAAACGGCACAGCCTGATCTCTGCGGGGGCTGCAAGGGGGGGCAGGAGTGTCCTGGGGGGACACTGGGACAGGGACAGGGACCTTCCTGACCTGGGGCATCCCAGCAGCCCTTTACAGCCTCGGGATGGGGTGGGATGGCATGGCATGGCATGGTGTGGCGTGGCGTGGCATGACATGGCATGGCGTGGCGTGGCAGACCTGATGCCTGCCTGAGAGCTGGTAAAGAGCAAGGAGCTCTGAGCTGCAGCTGCTGTTTCAGCTAAGTCCAAGGCAGAAGCAGGTAAAACAAGGGGAGGAATTCGGTCTGGCCGCAAAAGTGAGGAGCACTGGGACTGGGTTTTCCTAAAAGCAATGGGTTTTCTCCTGCAAAGCTCTTGGTTATGCCTCAGCCTCACCACAGACAGCTGGTCTCTGCTCTGCACCCTCAGCAGCAGCACAGCTCCTCTCGAGGCTCGGGTGCAGCCTCGGTCCGGGAGGCTGCGCAGCATCCCTGGTGCCCGGGGCAGCCTTTGGCATCAGCGGGGCTGGCACTGGGGCTGGAGCGGGGCCCCGCTGGCTGTGCCCGGGGGGGGGCAAGGCAGCAGAGCTCTGCCAGTGTGCAGAGGCGTGCCAGGCTCCCAGGACTGAGCAGAGCTTTCCCCAGGTCATCTCCTTCCCAGGCCTGACCGGGGCCAGCGCAGCCTCTCCCGCGCCCCAGCGCCGCCCGCGCTCGCAGCCGTGCCCCAGGAGCAAGGCAAAAGGTTTTAGATCCTCCCTTTGCTTCCAGGGTCAGGGACGTGACAAGGACTGCTGGGAAGGGCCCCGGAATGAGGAAAGGGAGCACAAAGCTGCTTTTGGGAGGACTCGGGTTAAAGAGGCTTCAAAAGCAGAAATCTCTTTACCTTTAGGGCTTTTGGAAATAAAAAGAGTACACAAAACTCTTTTATGGGGGGACTTCATTTGTTGAGTTTTTCAAATAAGAATGTTTGTTTTTTGGTCTTTTGGGCAGACTTTGGGACTTGTTTCACTTTTGAACTTGGGACTGTATCATCCAATAGTTGGAGTGGATCCTGGGCACGTTTTAGAGAGGAATAAGGCACAGCATATCTTTACCTAAAGGAGACACTTGATCATCAACCAAATTAATTTAACAATATCTCAACATTTGCACAGCAAGATGTGTCTTGGTTAAGCCAGGCCGAGAGCAGATGTGAGGCCAGGGGACCTTTCCATTCTTTGCAGGTTCAGCCCCAATGTTGGGCAATGCTCAGCTTGGTTGGGGAACACATTCCCCCTTTCCAGGACAAAGTTCTGTGCTGGTGGAAGCCTTTCCAGCCCTCCAGCTTGTTTCAGTTTTTAAAGAGTAAGCAAATCAGCACAGCTGTGTCTCACAGGAGCTGACTGGCAGCCTTTAAATCTCCTTCAACGGCAACGAGGGAGCTGAGCTTAAATGGCACAAAAAGCCAAGATTTGTGGCCCTTGCAAGACTTGTGATTTATTGCCCAGAGACACAGAAAAGACTTTTTTTCATCCCACCCCTTATTAAGCTCCTCCATCGACTGCTCGTTAAATTTTGCCTGGGAATTGCTCAGAATAAACATTTAAATCTCCAACAGAATATTGAATAACTTCTTTCAAAGAAGCATAAATAAACCAGATGCAGGTCTGCAGCCATCTGCGAGCAGTCACAAAGTGTTTTTGCTTCGAGCCCTGGTCCAGTGAACTTCAAGATGTCACTTTTTGGAGAGGTGCATCAGACATCAAAGTTCCTCCCGAAGCCACCAGCGCTGTTTCAAAGGGGAGGTGACAGGGATGGTTTGTGACTGGTGGCCCTGAGGGCAGGACAGGCTGTGGCTGGAAGGAAGGAGTTTATGGCTACTTGTCTCTGTTTATTGACAGACAGACAAAGGGCCAGAGAACGCTGACCCCAGGGCTGATGGATGCTGGAGAGATGGGATTCGATGTTCCACTGCAGCTCCTGCTCCAGACATCCCCTAGTTCTGCTCTTCAGCCTCCATCAGAGAGCTCCCACTCCCGCCCAGGAGCTCCCACTCCCGCCCAGGAGCTCCCACTCCCGCCCAGGAGCTCCCACTCCCACCCAAGAGCTCCCACTCCCGCCCAGGAGCTCCCACTCCTGCCCAAGAGCTCCCACTCCCGCCCAAGAGCTCCCACTCCCGCCCAGGAGCTCCCACTCCCGCCCAAGAGCTCCCACTCCCACCCAGGAGCTCCCACTCCCGCCCAAGGCCTCCACAGAGCATCCAGCAGGACACACGGACAGAGCACAGACGTCCTCCAGGGACGTGGGCCAGGCACGAGGGGCCTCAGGGCCAAGAGCCTGCAAGAGACCAGCAAGGGCTGAGCCAGAGAAGGCTTGTGAAGGAACCAAGGGGTGCAATACCACGCATTATAATGGAGCAATTTTAGTCCTAGAAAACGCTGGCCCAGCTGCCCAGGGCAGGGGTGGAGTCCCCATCCCTGCAGGGATTTCAAAGCCCTGTGGATGTGGCACTTGGGGACACGGGGCAGTGGTGACCCTGCTGGGGGATGGTTGGACTTGAACTCAGAGGTCTTTTCCAACCCTAATTATTCTGTATTTCTGTGACTCCAGAGACCTCTTGGAGAAGGAGGGGGAATAGGATGATGAAGGACAACCCCCAGCAGTGCCCCTTTTCTCAGGGTGAGGGTTCCCTTGTGCAGGGAGCAGCGAGCTGAGCACCTCTGTTTTTACCTGGGACAGTGGGAGGTGTCCCTGCCCATGGGACACCATCTCAACTGTGTCACAGTTGAGATGGCCACAGCCCATGGAGGATCACCTAGACCTTCTGAAGCTCCTCTCTGTGAGCTCCCACAGCCCATGGAGGATCACCTAGAACATCTGAAGCTCCTCTCTGTGAGTGCCCACAGGCAGCTCCTCACAGCACAAGCAGCAAACTCCAGCTCCCAGCAAACTTCTGCCCCTGGAGCAGCTACCCCACTCTTCTGTAACACCCATCCTTACTGGTCACAGCTGTGAGCTATGAAGGGCAAGGCTGTTCTTCCTCTTTGGTAATTAGTTCAGCTGCAGCTCCTCAGGGGTGAGATTGCCTTCAGCACTAGCTCTGCTCTCTTACAGTCCATCCCCCCACAGCACTGGATGGGCTTTAAGGTCCCTTCCATTCCCAACAGCCCTGTAATTCCATGATGATTCTCCAGACTGGCCTGGTACTGCTGCAAAACAAAGAGTTAAACAATATAAAGGAACAACCTGACAGCAGCAATGCATTATATTGACTCTGTTTGAATGGTAAATGCAGAGATGCACATTGTGGGCACAGGGTTTGCACCCACAACCTTTGAACAGGTTTTAGCTCGTGAAGTGTCTCAAAAATCCCTTAAAGTGCCTTGAAATCCTGTGTCATGTCAGGGAAATGGAGAGACTTCTCCTGCCCCTCCTCCTGCCAGCAGGGCTGTGCTGGGCAGGAGCCAACACAAGGGATCGGGTGCTCCAGCGTGGGGGCTCGTCCCAGCATTTCCCACCCTGGCAGCCCTGCTGGTCCCTGGGGCACGAAATGTCAGGGGCACCTCTGCAACTGGCTGCTGGGACCAGGCCTGGGCAGAGTTCACTGCTGTATGTGTATGATTGCTAGTGGACAACCCAGAAAGTTCCGTGACAAAACTTTGATTATTTTTGATCATTTGCTGCTGACAACAGGCTGGCTCTGTGTGGGTGGGTGTTACAGAAAGGACAAAAATCACTCTGCTCTCCCCACAGTTTTTCCGAGTTTGTGATTTTCCCTGGTTTATTTTAGTTTCCTTTTGACATACCAATTCTAGTTTATGGAAAGAAAAACTACAGAAAAATAAATATTTCCACCTTTCCATGACATTTTTTGCTGAGAGCAGGACTGCAGTGCTGGAGTTGGCGTGGACTGGGACTGACTGCTTTGCACGGAGGATGCAGAGGGAAGCTTCATCCTCCCAGGCCCCCTGCAAGTGTCCCAAAGAGTGAACAAGGGACAGTCGCCCCTGCCAAGCCCCACCACCGTTCACAGAGGTCTCCTGGTCTTACCTGGTTGGCTGAAGATGAGTTTCAGGAAATTTCCTGCATTTGATCACGCTTCTGCACTTTGATCCTCATGAGCACACTGGCTTGGAGGGGATTTATAGGACTGCACCAAGGCATCCCTGAGGAAATCCTTCAGGAACCTGTTCCAGGTTTCTGGGGCACTTCCAAACAAGGATTTCCACGTCAGTACCTTTAAATTCCAGGAAGGCTGCTGAGGAAGGGAGTAATTTGCATTTTCACTCATGGCTAATTATAGATGGAGTGAGCTGAAGATGTTGAATGAAGATCATGGAATCATGGACTGGTTTGGGTTGGAAGGGACCTTAAAGCCCATCCAGAGCCACCCCTGCCATGGCAGGGACACCTCCCACTGTCCCAGGTGCTCCAGCCCCAGTGTCCAGCCTGGCCTTGGGCACTGCCAGGGATCCAGGGGCAGCCCCAGCTGCTCTGGGCACCTGTGCCAGGGCCTCACACCCTCCCAGGGAACAATTCCTAATTCCCAATATCCCATCCAGCCCTGCCCTCTGGCAGTGGGAGCCATTCCCTGGGTCCTGGCACTACAGAGATGAGAGAGGGTGGCCTGGAAAAGGATGAAGATGAAGAGGGGTTTCACAGCCTCATGGAAAATGAGAGCAGGATAACCCATACCCATCTCATTTCGGGGGAAGATGCTCTGCTCTCCATCTCCCTGAGATGGATTTCCCACCCTTTCTCCAAGACTTTTGCTCTGCCCTCAACTTTGTCTCCTCCAAAGCCCTGAAATAAGTCATTTCCTACATACTTTCCCAAGAACACTTCCTGCTTCTGTGGCCTCTGGCTCCAGCTCAGCCAGTTCTGATGTGAGCAGCTTTCCTGGTGCTGGATGTTCCAGCCTCTGCTCCTCCCCTTGGACTGGATGGGGGAGCAGAGGGGAAACGCAAACTGGGGAGGAGAAGGGAAGCTGTGGAGTATCTCCAAAGTCCAAAACTGATTTTAAACATGTTTGGGTTTGAGTTCTGGGCACCCTTTCAGGATGGCTCTGCCCTTGTTTGGATGTGTTTGTTGGGATCAGTGCACTAATGAAGGCTGGAAGGGAAACGCCGCGAGAACAAACGCTGGGAAAGCCTTTTATGCATCTAATGACACTTAATTTCCATAGTAAATGCCTAATGCTTAACGAGTGTTTTATTCTTCCCCAATTTACATATTTATAGTTAACTTTGGTGGCTGCTCCTGAGTAATTACCCGTCTGTTTAAAAGGAGCCTGTGAACTCTCCAACCACATGTTCATCCCAGTGATGGGGAAAAAAACCCAAACAAACCTTGGGCACTTCTTTTAGAGAAACATTTGATTACAGGTTGTTGAAAGAAAGTCAAGGGGGAAAAAAGAGAAGGGGTTTGCATAATGAATAAAACACAAGGGAGGAAACACTGGGGCAAAATGACACTGAGACTCCGTGTGAAGGGAATTTCCCAGTTAGGAGAGTATGTGCCAGGCCCTCTGGGGAAAGGTCCCAAACTGCCCAGCCACTGCAGCACACCAGCTGTGGGACGTGCTGGAGTCGTGTTCATGCAGCTTTGTCCAAAAGTGGAAAGGGCAGAAGCCCTGGAATTCAGGATCTTTGCTGATCAAAAGGCAGGGAAATAGCTGAGAGCAGGACAATGGCACAGAGAAATCTCCCGCATTCGGAGATGGGGGTGTCACTGGCCACAAAGCCTTGCAGAAAATCATAACATCAAACCTTTCTATTTTGCTGTGAACAAATAAGAATGAAAATTAAGAGTTAAAACCAAGTGTAGAGAAAATCCTTTGGAGAGATATTTGCTGAAACACAACCTGAACATTCCTGCTGATGGACAGCGTTCAGGAAAGGCCATCTCTGTGCCTTGGAGTGGGGTTGAGTTTCAGGCAGATATTAACCAAGCCATTCATTGTGCTGGCCCACAAGCTTGGTACCAAACACGATAATTGGGTGTTTAACCTTTATCTTGATCATATAAACTGCTCGTGCTCTTCTTTTTCTGAGATTTGCCTGCAGCTGAAGTCTGTGGAAAATGGCAAATTCAATTTGTATGCATGTGTGTAATCTTTGTGTGTGCATTTAGGCCGGGGATCTGTCACCCAGCATCAGATCACTGAATCAGGATCCTCTGAGCTCCTGCTGTCAGTGCTGATATCAGCAGAGGCAGCTGATGGGATCAGGATCCTCTGAGCTCCTGCTGTCAGCACTGGTACCAGCAGAGGCAGGTGATCAATGAATCAGGATCTCTTAGGCCAGGGATCTGTCACCCAGCATCAGATCACTGAATCAGGATCCTCTGAGCTCCTGCTGTCAGTGCTGATATCAGCAGAGGCAGCTGATGGGATCAGGATCCTCTGAGCTCCTGCTGTCAGCACTGGTACCAGCAGAGGCAGGTGATCAATGAATCAGGATCTCTGTCAGCACTGGTATCAGCAGAGGCAGGTGATCAATGAACCAGGATCCTCTGAGCTCCTGCTGTCAGTGCTGATATCAGCAGAGGCAGGTGATGGGATCAGGATCCTCTGTCAGCACTGGTACCAGCAGAGGCAGGTGATGGGATCAGGATCCTCTGTCAGCACTGGTGCCAGCAGAGGCAGCTGAAGGCAGCCCAGTTCCCCACGTCAGCGCCCATTCCCGGGCCCTGGCTGAGGCTGGTTCAGGTGCTCAGGTCTGTCTGGATTCCTGCCATGGAGCAGAGGGCCCTGAGAGATTGGGCACACCTGTCCTTGGAGAAGAGGTGCTGCCAGGAGAAGGGGCGGTGCTGCTGGAGATGAGACACGCTGGTGGCCGCGTGGCGAGGAAAGGCGCGGGCCCATTCCCTCATCCCGCTCTGCAGAGTTCTATAAATGCACGTGCCTACGTCTGGCTGGGCACTGAGGAGCTGTAATCCTGCAGTCACAGGTCAGTTCACCAGAGATGCCGACGTGCTGGCTAGCGTCTGGTTTTAGATATTGTTTGCATTTTTTCTCTTTGGCAGTTTAGAATGGTTTGTATAGGTGCAAGTAACAGTCTCAGTCCTAGAATTCTTTCTCAGGGATACAAGTTGTTTTTCACCATCACAGGGTTCTATTTTCAGGAAGGGTTGGCAGATTCCTCAGGGGTCCAGTTGAATCAAGTTAGAATTCAGTCTGTGAGGCTTTTACAGGCCTGCTGTGTAGCCACCACAGGCAAGCACCCCCTGCTGAGGGTCAGGAGATCCCCCAAGGTGGATTTTGGCTTCTCGAGAATCCCCCTTGGCCACCGTGTCCAGCCACTGCCCCTCGGGGAAGGTGTGACCCTGAGCAGGCTCAGACACTGCTGATTCCAGCAGCTCCATGGCTCTGGTGCTTGGGAGAATCGTGTTCCTCCCAAGGCTCCTGGCAGCATTCACCAGGAGAATTTGTACCCACTGCACCTGCCACAGAGCTGAATTACATCAGCAGGAGCTTCCCTCAGCCCAGGATCGACAGAAACATGGAACCACACCATCCCAGAATGGTTTGGGTTGCAGTGGACCTTCCAGACCATCTCATGCCACAGCCCAGAGCAGCTGGGGCTGCCCCTGGATCCCTGGCAGTGCCCAAGGCCAGGCTGGACACTGGGGCTGGAGCAGCCTGGGACAGTGGGAGGTGTCCCTGCCATGGCAGGGGTGGCACTGGGTGGGATTTAAGGTCCCTCCCAACCCAACCCAACCCATTCCATGGCTCTGTGATGAGAGCACAGCTCAGAGAGAGAACAGGAGCCTTTGCCTCAGTGAAGCAGAGAAGCTCCTGCAGTGACAGCACCACTCACATTTCCCAAACTTTTCCGTTTGCTGCATTCTGGGGTCTTTACTGGAGGCATTAAGTTGGTAACTTCACAAAAAAGGTGAAGTTGAGGAAAGTAGAAATGAGTTTTACCTCGATTTTAATGACTATAATTTTCTCTTGTAACAGTAATTTCAGTAATTAATGGCTGCATTCTTCTATTGTTGCAGTATTTGGAGATGACACAAAATGAGCAAGTGTTTTTGTGTCAGTGACAAAAAGAGAAGATTAGCTGGTGAATGCTGATAGGAAATGTTTGGTGGGAGGAATAAGCAAGGAAGGACTGATAACAAGTTTGGTGGTATTGTTTCCTTGCTGTATTATCTCTATTTTACTGCGAGGGAGCTGCAGCAAGAGCAGTGATCTGATGGGAGGCTGACAATCCCCTCCTGCAAGGAGCTGGGTAGTTTCAGTACCTGGATGGACACTGGGACAGCCACACCCCTCAGGCAATGCCCACGAAGTGCTGTCACAGCTGGGACTGATTTCAGAGGTCTCCGTTCAAACCTTGGCTCCTCCCAGGTTTTACAGCAGATCGATAAACGCTTGTCCTGTGTTTAGTG
This sequence comes from Promerops cafer, assembly GCA_013398275.1. NCBI lineage: Eukaryota > Metazoa > Chordata > Aves > Passeriformes > Nectariniidae > Promerops > Promerops cafer. The sequence continues at coordinate 26,028 of VZSE01000290.1, forward strand.
AAGAGTCTCTTCTTTCCTGGTTCCACGGAAGGTCCCCAGAAAGGCTGGGGTCTCCTTGGGTTTGAATCAAATCTTGGTCAATGGGAATCTCACCGTAGGTGAGGTTTTTGTGCTTTGTGGGGTTGTTTTTTTCATTTCAAATGAAATCTCCAGCATATTTCGATAGTAGGAATAAGAATAACAGTTGACAGCACTCATCCGTGCCAGCCTGGGATTCCTGCCCAGGAATGGTGTGCCCGTGGCAGGCTGCAGCTCCCAGGGGATTTTATCTGAGGGAAGCAGTGCAGTGAAGGCAGGAGCAGGGAGGGGTCCCCTCTGCACTGGCCTGGCCACTCTGCTCACACAGGACCGACTCCCAAAGTCCCCCTGAGCCCTGGGGAGGGCTCTGTGGGTGAGCACCCCCTGCACCCACGGGCTGGACGCTGCTGGTGTCCCCAGCCTACATCAGCTCATCTCCAAGGACCAGCTCCTGACTCTGGTGCTGAGGGCAGGGGTGTAACGAAATCCAGGCTTCAGCCGCAACCTCCACTGGAAAATAAACATTATTTCGTATATTCCTGGTCCCAGGATGGAGCCATGGACTCGCAGCCTCCCTCTGGAAGCACAATGAGGCTTATTTTGTGTTTAATGTATTCACCTCTGCATTTCACTGGGGGAGGTTGAGTTTCACCTCGTGACAGTTGGGATTTTTCCCCTCTTTTTCTTGCCAGCTGATTTCTATTTGTTCATCACCCCCCCCGGTGCTTTGCTGGTGAGGGAGGGTGTTCATGGCCGTGTCCTTTCTGTCCCTTCTCTTGGACCAGGGACCTGACTCAAGGCTTTCTGTACCTGCCCTTGATGCTGCTTAATCCCAGCTGCAGTGTCTGGCCCTGCCAAGCTGACCTGTGCCAAAGGTCACAGGAGCCTGGGCACACAGCGGGGCCGGGGCTCTGGCTCCTTCTCTGCCTGCAGAAATGGCAAAGAGAAGCCTTTGAGCACTTTTAGCACCAGCGCTCTCTCCAGGGCTCAGAGACCAGACTCAGTTGGTGACTGAGAAATTACCCATGGGGTTACCTTAAAAATAGGCCCTTTGCTTTGGTTTGAGAGATCTGAATCCCTAAAACCCCTCAAGTGTCCTGACTGAGGCTGAGCTGTGCTTTGCCTTTTCCAAAGTGCCTTTTGCTGCGCGTGGCCGTCCCACGCTGCCGCTGCGGGGATGGAGATGGCCCTGCACACCCAGTCCTTGGAATGCCAGCTGAGGAGGTGGCTGGTGTGCCACCAAGGCAGGCAGGGCCGGGCACACGCCACCTCTCTGGTCCAGGGGCTCGGTCACTGAGCAGAGGGATTCGTGGAGCATGGATTTATGGATTTTTTTACCTCTCTGGCTGCAGAGGAACGGATGCCTTTGCTCCGTTCTTCCACATCTCCATTTTGGCCAGTCCACAGGGAGCATTTGGCTCAGCCACGGGGCTGCTGCGGCACGGGAGGGCCACGGGGACTGTGTGACATCCTGGCCAGGTGGGCTACCTGCCAGGAGCTGCTCCCCATGCTCGACACGCTCCATTCCTCACTGAGGAGCTCATCCTGCCTGCAGCACGGATCTGCCAGGGCTGCCTCCCCCATGCTCACAGCTGGCCCCTGTCACGGTGGGAGAAGCCCTCAGGTCTCATTCCAGTCAGTTCCACCTGGTCTGCTCGAGTCACAGGCCCTGCTCTTCCTCTTCCAGGGCAGAACCTTGGCTGGTCCCTTCCAAAACACCGAGCAGCTGCACAGCTCCAGCGCCCGGCATCGCCGGCTCCTGCCTGCCCTGGGCTCTCCCTTCTCTGCCTTCCCATGACCCTTGGTCCCAGCTCTCCGGTCTGAGATTGGCCAGAAGGAAACAGTCATTCATTGTGGCATCTCCTGCTGGAGACAGAATTCCAGGAATCCAGAACAGGATACTTGGCTTGCACCAGGAGGGGAATTGGAAGTGACAGGAGGAGACTGCACATTTTAACTGCAGAGCTGATTTATCTCATCTTGTCTGCGCTACAAGAACTTCCTTCTGCTCTCCAGGGCTTGTTCTTCCCCTTGGACTGGTGGAGTTGGAAGTCCAAGCCAGAGAGTGGAGATTGTAGAGACAGTACTTAAATACTGCTTCCACCTGGGTTTGCTCTTGGGCCCACAGAGCCGTGGAACGGTTTGGGTTGGAAGGGTCATTAAAGGTCACCCCACACCTTCCGCCATCCCGGGCGCTGCAGGCCCCAGGCTCCAGCCTGGCCTTGGGCGCTGCCGGGTCTGGGCTGGGTCTCGCGCTGGCGGCACCAGGAGGGGAAGGGAAGGGTGCCCCTTGCCTTTGCACCACCAGCAGAGCCGGATTGCTCCTTGTCCTGACCCGGGCTCTCACCCGGCTCTGCTGGCAGCGTTGGGAAGGGGCTCAGACAGAGCTCAGGTGTGCTCAGACAGAGCCTTGGGGACACAGGGGAGCAGCAGGACCGGGGAGAGGCAGGAATTCCCTGTGCAGCCCCCGCAGGCTCCAGCCCCACCACCAGGCACCGGGGCAGGGTGCAGCGGGGGGGAGCGGTCTGGGGGGCACAGAGCCTCTGCCAGAGCCAGCCCAGGCCTGGGCTGGCTTCAACAACGCCTCCCTCCCTGCTCTGGTCCGAGAGCTTTGAAAAGGAGCTGCCAAATCATCCTGCACGCCTGCTTTGGGGCACAGAGCCCCAGAACCCGGGAGTGCCACAGACTGGGGAAGGACGGGCAGGGTGGGAGCTGGGGACCCTTCCAGAGCCATTTCTGTCCCACAGCGTCACTGCCACTGCAGCTCCCCGTGCCAGACAGGGGGGAAAAAATGCGGGGGCGTAGTTCCAGCTTTTAAAAACCCTTCTCCCACAAACAAAATACAGAAAAAACCCTAAATAATGCGCTCGATTGTGAGTTGAACCAAACCTGTAATAAACCCTTCGTTGTTTCAGCTTTTTCTAAAAATACAGGCTAATAGAGGTCAAATTTGAAATAAACCTCCAAAAAAGAAGGATTTTGTGCTGAAATTAGAAATCAAAATCCATTTTACATCCTTCTGAAAAAATTCCCATCTTCTCTGTGTGCTTTTAACCAAAATGTTTTGCTAAGCCCAGCCAGGATGAACAAGCATTTCTGGTCAGCCTGAATAGATTTTATTCCTTTCCATCCAGGGAGATAAAATATTCTACCAAACGTATTCATTTATTTATTACGCATTTTGGCTGTAAATACAAATGCTGCTTTATGCCCACCAAAAAGCACAAGCTATCATTTAAAAAAAAATGTTTATATTAACACTGGAAGTTGGGCGTAGTGCCTAGCAGAGAAAATAATGTCAATTACCCACACAAATAGCTTTCCAAATCTCACAGTGCTGCTTTCTGCATGAGCAGTTCGATTCAGAGAAATTAGAGATGGGAAAAGATCTTATTAGAGCATCTCATCTCCTCTCTGCTCGCAAAGCCTTGTCCCCCACTGGGTGTTTTCCAGTTAGGTTTGCCCAGCCTGGATTTAAAATGATGGGGGTCTCTGGGGCAGCCTGGATTTTTTCTTGTTTTTTCTTCTGTTTCCATACAAATATATCCTCATTAGCAAGCAGAAATGGTGAAATTCTGCTGTGAAAAACCCTGACTCGGAGTCAGGCGTCGGTAAAATGTCTCTCACCTGCAGCCAGGGTGCAGAAACTGGGAGCCAGCAGTGCCTGGGCTTGGCTTTGCAGCCCCAAGGGCCTGGAGGTGATGTCCCCACCATGCCTGGGTGGCCTGGCAGGGCTGGGATGGACGGGGATGATGTCCCCACCATGCCTGGGTGGCCTGGCAGGGCTGGGATGGGATGGACAGGTTTGGGCTGCTGCTCTTCCTCTGGACTCTTTTCCCTCTGCACTTTGTTAGTGTTGAAAATGTTCTCCTGGTGGGACGGGTCTCCATCCGGGGGCTCCCTGTCCCTGTCCCTGTCCCTGTCCTGTCCCTGTCCCTGCCCTGTCCCTGTCCCATCCCTGTCCCTGTCCCTGCACTGTCCCTCGGGGGCTCTGGGTGTCTGTGGGAGGTTCTGCCCCACCAGGGGCTGGGCTCTGACCCCTGCTGAGCTTCCCACAGAGCACGGCACTCCATGGGCACCATGGGCACCACACGACTGACCCCACAGGACTGACCCCACAGGACTGACCCCATGGGACTGACTGCACACGACTGACCCCACAGGACTCCATGGGCACCATGGGACTGACCCCACAGGACTGACCCCACACGACTGACCCCACAGGACTGACCCCACACGACTGATCCCACAGGACTGACCCACACAACTGACCCCACAGGACTGACCCACACGACTGACCCCACAGGACTGACCCCACATGACTGACCCCACAGGACTGACCCCACGGGACTGACCCCACAGGACTGACCCACACAACTGACCCCACAGGACTGACCCCACATGACTGACCCCACAGGACTGACCCCACGGGACTGACCCCACAGGACTGACCCAACGGGACTGACCCAACAGGACTGAGCCCCCAGGACCCCACAGCCCCACGGGACTCCATGAGATGAAGGAGGACCTGATTAGCATGGAAGGCAAAGGGATCAATAACCAGTAGGACAGCAAACACTAAGAACTGTGGAACCTGGACCAACGAGCATTGAACCAATGGATTTCCCAGGTCTGGCTGTATAAAGGTGTTTCCAGTCTGCTAAAGAACCATGTGTGGTGGAATGATTGTCTCTGTGCAAGCTGGGTGAGGTGTGGATGAAATGGTTTCTGTTGCATGTCCTGGCCAGAAGAAAGTCACGCCTTGACTCCCTGACACTAGGGAATGCTGCTGGAGAATTGTTGTTTTCTGAGCAGTTTTGGTGACAGCTCTGCATGAGGCAGTGACCCTGGAGCCAGGGACACAGCTCTGGGACATCGCTCTGGGACATCACAGCTCTAGGACATCACAGCTCTGGGACACAGCTCTGGGACATCACAGCTCTGGGACACAGCTCTGGCACACAGCTCTGGGACAGCTCTGGGACATCACAGCTCTGGCACACAGCTCTGGGACACAGCTCTGGGACATCACAGCTCTGGGACATCACAGCTCTGGGACACAGCTCTGGCACACAGCTCTGGGACAGCTCTGGGACATCACAGCTCTGGCACACAGCTCTGGGACACAGCTCTGGGACATCACAGCTCTGGGACATCACAGCTCTGGGACACAGCTCTGGCACACAGCTCTGGGACAGCTCTGGGACATCACAGCTCTGGCACACAGCTCTGGGACACAGCTCTGGGACATCACAGCTCTGGGACATCACAGCTCTGGGACACAGCTCTGGCACACAGCTCTGGGACAGCTCTGGGACATCACAGCTCTGGCACACAGCTCTGGGACACAGCTCTGGGACATCACAGCTCTGGGACATCACAGCTCTGGGACACAGCTCTGGCACACAGCTCTGGGACAGCTCTGGGACATCACAGCTCTGGCACACAGCTCTGGGACACAGCTCTGGGACATCACAGCTCTGGGACATCACAGCTCTGGGACACAGCTCTGGCACACAGCTCTGGGACAGCTCTGGGACATCACAGCTGTGGGACACAGCTCTGGGACACAGCTCTGGCACACAGCTCTGGCACACATCCCTGGCACACAGCTCTGGGACATCACATCCCTGGCACACAGCTCTGCCCCTGGTCTTTCTCTCTTTGGACACCCTGCCAGCCCTGCCCGCAGGACGCCGCGGGCCTGGAGGGACCAGCGCCCCGGTGAGGTCCCGGTCCCGGTCCTGGCACTGCTGTGAGCCGGCTCAGCCAAGGGGAGAGGGGACTGTGCTGAGCTGCGTTTCCCCAGCAGCTCCCTGCTCAGCCCCCAGCCCCCAGCCCTGCCCTGGACTGCCCGTGGCTCAGCCCCAGCAGCTCTGGCAGCCCTGTCACGTCCTTTCTAAAGGGCACTGCGAGCGAGCTGGGCTCCTCTCTCGCCTTATCAGTCCTCCCTTAGAGCGGCGCAGGGAGAAGCTTCCCGCGGTGAGCTGAGTCCAGCGGCTGTTACCGTCTGATAAGCACCAGCCCTGGGGCCCTCTGCTCCCACGTGGCCCTCACAGGCTCCGGGCGAGCACGACGTTATCTGGGCGACCACGGGGATCTTCTGCTCCTCTAGACACGGCTCAGCAGCACCTGCTGGGGCAGAGAAGGTTTCCCACGCGTGGCTTCTCGTTTGGGCCAAAAAATCGGGAATTTCACTGCTGCTTTTATGCAGATAGCAGGGAATCATGGAAGGATTTGGGTTGGAAGGGACCTTTAAAGGTCATCTAGACCAAGTCCCTGCAAGGAGCAGCAACACTGGGTCAGTGCAGAGCCCTGGGGCTGTTTAGGGTCAATGCAGAGCCCTGGGGCTGTTTAGGGTCAGTGCAGGACCCTGGGGCTATTTAGGGTCAGTGCAGGACCCTGGGGCTGTTTAGGATCAGTGCAGAGCCCCAAGGCTGTTTAGGGTCAATGCAGGACCCTGGGGCTGTTTAGGGTCAGTGCAGAGCCCCGGGGCTGTTTAGGGTCAATGCAGGACCCTGGGGCTGTTTAGGGTCAGTGCAGAGCCCCGGGGCTGTTTAGGGTCAGTGTAGGACCTTGCTGCCCCGGGGCTGTTTAGGGTCAGTGCAGGACCTTGCTGCCCCGGGGCTGTTTAGGGTCAGTGCAGGACCTTGCTGCCCCGGGGCTGTTTAGGGTCAGTGCAGGGCCCCGGGGCTGCTCGGGGTCAGTGCAGGGCCCTGGGGCTGTTTAGGGTCAGTGCAGGACCTCGCTGCCCCGAGACTTTGGTGGCTCCATCAGCAGGGGGCTGTGGGGTCACAGGGGGCACAGCTGGGCAGATCTCACAACTGGGATATTACAGCAACCCCCCAACACCTGGTCCGGGCCCTAAACCCACACTTAGGACAAGGGCAACCCCTGCCCTTGTCCCAAGCCCTGCAGGACCCAGGCAGTGTCCCCCCAGCGAGCCCAGGGTCCCTTCCCCACCCAGGCTGGGCTTAGCCAGGATCCAGCTGTCCTCGGAGGAGGGAAAGCCTGAACAGCTCCTGGGCCTCAGAGACAGAAATAAATGCAGCAGATCCAACCCTGGGACCCATTCCAGGCTCCCTGTGAGGCTTTTCTGCTGTGAAACCTGGGGGAAATCCGTCCCTTCCTCTTGTCAGCACCTCCTGGAACACAGACAGACCTCGGGGAACATTTGGGGCTCTTCTGGAGGGGGAAGATGAGTCCCAGGCTCCCCAGAAATGCCAATTAATTTATCATTAATCACCCTGAGGAAAGAACAGTACAGAGACTCAGATTTATGCAGGGATGGGATATTGGGCTCCAGAGTGGCTCCTCCTCTAGAGGGTCATTGCTGTGCTCCTGAGTGTCCCTGAGTGTCCCTGAGTGTCCCTGAGTGTCCCATGGCTCTGTGACACCCGGGCCAGGTGGAAGAAGCAAATGTGTCATTTCCCACCCCGGATCATCTTTCCCTAACGTCTCATTTATTTAGCATTGTTTTATTCCCTTCCAATTAATTCCTATCCCTCACTTGATTTCACTTTTTAATTCTCTTATTCCTTTTTTAATAACTTATAGTCTTACTAAATGACCAAGGAACTCAGGGATAGGAGTATTTTTTTTTTTAATAATCCATTTTATTGCTGCTCCTCATTTCACATTCTCCTGCTGTACTGGCTCTCTGATGTAACCCAGGAGTGGATTTTCCCATTTCCAGCCCCTGCTCACAGCCAAGGCTCATAAATCTGAGAAGGAAAATTAAAATAGCAATAATAATAATGATAATAATGGTAATAACAACAACAAGAGTAGATAAAGCTGGAGCAGCCTGAAGGCAGGGAAGTGGCCATAAACACCAGCACTGAGAGCTGATGTTTGCATGGATTGGTCCCGAGGTTTGGGGATGTGGACATCCTCCATTGCACTCTGGAGCAGACTTTTTCCATCAAAGTCCACAGATTCCAGGCACTTGAGCTCTTGTGCATGATGGAGTCCTGCAGGAACTGCTGGCACAGCTCTGGGGCAGTGGCCAGGGCTCTGCCAGGACGTGCAAATCAGGGATTTGGCCCATGGCATCACTCGGGGCCGAGGACGTGGGGACTTCCAAGCACCCAGCCTCATCCAGCCCTTCACCCTCCTTCAACTCAGCAGCCAGGGCCAGCCTGGGCCAGCTCTGGGCTGGCAGCA
>VZSE01000299.1:0-15287 GCA_013398275.1 Promerops cafer
GAAGGGCTTCCCTGGGGCTGCGGGAGCGGGGCCGGGCTGCGGCTCAGGGCTCTGGGCGCACGGAAGGTGTTGCGCTGCTGTTCGGGTGGAAGGCGCCGCAGCGGCGTCCTGGGAAGGGTTCGGCTGTGGCTTTGTGCGTGGGGCTTGGCGGTGGGAACGGGGCAAGGAGCAGGCCCTGGGGCTGCGGGATCCGCAGAACCACCGGGAGCTCGGGGTGTGAGCCCCGGGCAGCGAGGCTCTTCCGTCCTGGCCGGGGATGGGGTCCGTGACTCGCCCTTCGCTGTCTCCGGGACAACGGGCTCCCCATCCCCTCTGCCCGTGCTCCTAAAGCCTCGGGCCAGTTCGCATCCAGTCTGCTCCACTAAGGAAACTGGATCTCCGCAGTCCTTCTGAAGCGAGGTTTGTGCCTCCAAGGAATTTCCAGCGCAGTTATTTTTGGAGGCCCTGCAGAAGTGTGGCAGCCTGGGTGATTCAGCTGCTGGCGCTGCTGTTGGCGAGCGGAGGCAGCCCCGGCACCGCGCCGGGAGCAGCCCCAGCGCCCGGGCTCCCAGAAATCCCCCCGAACCGCCCTTCCTGCTGGGCGAGCGCTTTGGCCTCGCTGGGCCGTGTTTGGGGTGCTGCTGGCTCCCCAAAGCCGCAAGGGATTAGCGGCGGGCTGCGGGCTGGAGCCCCGAGCGCGCAGGAACGAGACCGGGGGGATTTGTGATTTGTGTCCCCTGCTCCGTGCCCCTTGCCGGGGCAGCCGGGCAGGCTGGGAGGGCTCCTTGCCCTCTCCCACCACAGCTCCGCGTGTCCTGAGCTCTCTCGGCCATTCGGTTCGGAGCTCTCTGAGCTGTTGCTCCCAGTTCACAGCAGACACCTTCCCTCGTGTTTTCCCTGGGAGCAGGTGGGGGCTGCTCGGTGTGAGGCAGAGGTGAGTGCTGGACGCCGTTTGGAAAGTGAAAGTGCTCGGTTCTGACACATTTTCCAACGTGCAAAGGTGCTTTTTTTTTTTTTTTTTTAGTTCTTTAATTAGGATGGCAGGATTTTAATGATAAGATGTCAGCACCGGGGAAGTTTTTCAGGCAGTGCAGGGAAGTGTTTGCACAGAGCAGAGGCCTGAGCTGCAGCACTTCTTGGGCTGCTGAGGTTCCTCTGCACCCTCAGGGGATGCCTCAGCGGGTTCTGCAGAGGATCAGCGAATGATCCCGATTCCTGCGAGATACTTTTGAGTAAGAGTTTGAAACGGGTGGGTTTATCCATGCAGGAAGATCAGAGTGGGTGGCTGAACCCCGGGGAAAAGCAGATTTTCCCCTGGCTTGGACTCCCTCAGCGGCGAATTGAGGCGTTAATCTTTGATCTGTAATCTTTTGCTGCCGGATCAGGGTGAAGTTTGGTTCCACCCGGCAGCACAGGAGCCATTTCACAAGGCGTGGGGGCTTGGAGCCCAGGCCAGGCAGAAGTGGCCCCCGGCCTTGCCCGAGCCCAGGTTTGGGAGCCGGCCGCTGTCACAGGATGTGTGACCGGCCCCACGGCATTGTTTGCACCCGCCCTGGCTATTTTTAGCCCCAATTTGTCAAGCTGCAGCCCGGGCCCGGGACCTTTTCACACCTCCTGAAAGGGGGCAAATGAAGCTCCTCAGGGACAAACTGGACTTCCAGGGATTTCTTTTTTTTCCCCCCCGTCTTTTTGCTCATTTGCTGTAATGTGGCTGTTGCCCAAATCAGCCAGGTTTTGGTCCTTTTTCTGGTCCTTATTGGAACATCCTCTGGGGCTGTGGCCAGTGTTTTACACGAGTTTTATGTGGGCTGTCAAAAATGTGACCCATTGTTTGGGTCAAATGTCTTAAATTTCATCTCATTTAAAATATTAATTTTCTTAGTTGGCTCTTCCTCCTTAAATCACCTCCCACACCACCTGGAGCCAGTCTGTGGGATTTAGGGTTATTTTTATTTTAATTGCATGCCCTCTGTGCAGCCCAGCACAGGTGAACACTTTCCAGGTGTGTTTGTAGGAGGTCAAGGAAAAGTGACTGTGGAGAGGTAGGGATTTGGATGGCTGGGGTTCATCCCTGCTTCCCTTAATGGTGCCAACTTCCCCCTGCAGATGCAGACCTGCCCAGCTCCCTGCAATAATATGGAAGTGGTGCAATTGCATTGCCCCGAGCCTAATTTCACTGTACACAGAACTCCTTCCCGTGGTGTGGCATCCACGGGGATGGGGGGCCTTGTGTGGGTCCCCGTTCTGGCATCCCTGAGGCAGCTCAGGGATCGTGGCGTGGATTTTCCCTCTCTCCTGCAGCAGTTCAGGGATGGGCTCTGAATTGTGTGCTGGGCTTGAGGCATTTTCGGGTGATGTGGAGCTCCTGTGTTGGGGGTGGCGAGGGCTGGGCTCTGGTGCAGGGCTGGCACAGCTTTGGTAGCTTTTCCTCTTTCCACAGCAGTTCCTCTTTTCCTTTCTCCTTCTCCTGCCCTGTCTCCTGCTTCCCTGTCTTGATTCCTTGATCACAGCGTGTCTTGAGTCATCTTTGCTCTTACCTAGGTGGTTTAAACAACAAGTTAAAACCACATCCTGATAGCTGGGGGGCTGTGCCCGGGGCTGTTCCTGTGTTTGCCTGGAGCTGCCCTTAAACCTGGGGAACATCTGTGGGACCACATCAGTGCGAGGAAGGGGGGCTGCAGCCTCAGCCCGGTGACTGTCTTGATTCCAGAGGGGCAGAACGTGAATTTCTGCCTGAGGAGGCTGTGCCCGAGCCCTGTCTGTCCTTGCCATCCCCTGCCTTCCCAGGGGTCCATTGGAAGTGAATCCTCTGCAGAACCTCTGCCTCGGGAAGTGATGGCTTTGGGCTTGGAACCAGCAGTGAAGGCTTTTGTCATCTGGGCAGGACGTGGCCGCAGGGGAGCCGCTGGAAGCTCAGTGATGGCTCATCCTGCAGGGTGGAACCGGCTGGGTCCCCGTCCTTCCACAGACCCGGCACAGTTCACGGACACAGCGACCTGCTGTGCCTCCTTGCTTTGATAAAATGCCTTTTAAAGGACATGCTGCTGGGAAATTAATGCCTTCCAGGGGTGCACGTTCACTGGGTAGAAGTTGCACCTGCGAGTAGCAGCTTTGGGTTGGGCAAGGGGGACGAAGCACTTGAGGGAGAACTTGGAGAACTCTGCCAGGAAAAAGTCCTTGTTCTTCCCCAGCTCTGCTGGAAGCCCCAGTGGATTGCACAGCCTTGGCTTCCTTCGGGAATGAATCTCATCTCGAGGAATTGCCATTCTGAGAGGAGGAAAAATTGTGTCTTGGCAGCAAACTGGCCTCGTGTGGAGGAGGAGGAGCAGGGCCGACTGGGCAGCACTGGGGCTGCTGGGGAGCTCCTGGCTCCCTCCAGCTCATTCCCTTCCCTGCTTGGCCCAGAAACTTGGAGTAATGCTCAGCTGGATCCGAGAGAGGATGTTAATTCAATTTCTTGTTAGATTTATTTATTTACTCCCTTGGAAAGCAGCTGTCTCCATGTGTGCAGTGCCCCTCGGGTGGTCCCTTCCCGCAGGAGCCGTGCAGGGGGAGCTGCTGGGGGGCTGCTGGGGCTGCAGGCTTTGGGGTTGGCCTCTCCCACAGTGGGGCAGGGGTACACACATCCACGTGGGAAGTCCAAGGCAGCAATCCTCCTGTCCTTGCCATCCTTTGCTCTCGGGAGGGGATGGAGCAGTACATGTGTGAGGAGACATCCCTGGTGGTGCAGCTGCAGGGTCTGGGATGCTTTGGTGGTCCTGGAGCAGAGCCTCATCCCAAGAGGAGTGAGAAGCAAAAGCACTTTGTGTTTCTCTGGCCTGCTCAGTTGGTGTTTGGCTCGTGGGCTGCCTGGGCGTGTTGGTACATCACAGTTCCCTGGGAGAGCTCTCTCCTCCCCTGGGCAGGGGCTGGAGGGACGGGTGAGTATCTGGGGACAGCCCAGGGGAGCTGAGGGACCCTCCACTGAGGTGTGGTTCATGATCTGCCTGGCATTTGGGGAGGGAAGGGAGCTAAAAGGCCATTCTGGTATTTAAGGGCTGCCCAGGGAGCTTTGGAGTGCCCATCCCTGCAGGTGGCACCTGGAGGTGGCACTCAGAGCTCTGGGCTGGGGACAAGGTGGGCATGGGGCACAGCTGGGACTGCCTGGGCTGGGAGGGCTTTTCCAGCCCCAGGGGTTTGGGGATCTGGGATTTGTTAGTAAAAAATCCCTTTCTGCGAGCTGGTGGCTGAAAAGCAGCACTTTTCCCTGGGGTTATCCCTGTCCTGCTGCTTGTCCCACGTGGAGGCTCTGCTGGTGGAAGAGGTGCTGGCAGTGGCTCGTGTCCCTGGTGCTTCCAAGCCCAGGGTCTGTGCCAGGCCTGGACACCCTTCGGTGCTGGACTGTGCCCAGCCTGGCATTCTGCTCCCCAGAGCCCTAATTGCACAAACTTATTAGCGTTAAGAAAGCTGTTTCCTTCATTAATTAGCTTTGCTTGAAATCCAGAGAGGCAGAAATAAACTCCTGAGCAGGCAGGAGAGCTGCAGCTCTGGGATTGCCCCTGGAGAGGCCATTTGGGACCAGGGTGGTTCCTGTTCTGGCTGGCCCAGCTGTGTGGAGCCCTGCTGTGGGCAGCTGGAGGGGCAGGAATGTGCTGGAAACAGGAGATGGAACCTTCACTGCTGCTGGGTGAAGGTCTGGGGATCCCCCTGCCCCCAGCTGGAGAAGGAGATTCCATCACCCCTCCTTGTGTCAGTCAGGTCCTACTGGGGAGAAATCCTTCCCTGGCAGGGTGGGCAGGCCCTGGCACAGGGTGCCCAGAGCAGCTGGGGCTGCCCCTGGATCCCTGGCAGTGCCCCAGGCCAGGCTGGACACTGGGGCTGGAGCAGCCTGGGCCAGTGGGAGGTGTCCCTGCCATGGCAGGGGTGGCACTGGGTGGGCTCTGAGGTCCCTCCCAGCCCAAACCAGCATGGGATGCTGTGAATAATGGGGGTTTTGGCCTCTTTTCTGCCTTCCCCCTGTTACCAGGTGCAGCCCTGGGACCTGCTGCTTCCCCCTCCCGCCCTCCAGGCTCTTTGCTGCTGGAATTTGGGGATGTTTCCTGTGGAGGCAGCGCTGTGTGCTGAGTCCTCTGCTCTGCTCCCGTGGCTGATCCAAGCTGGGCTCTCTGCAACACTTTAATTTTCCCTCACCTTCGTTTCCCCAGCCCCTGCAGCCGTGCCTGATTAATTTTCTGGCACCTCCCGAGCTCCGGTTCAGTTTTAGGAGCTGCTGCTGGCAGGGACAAAGGACTCTTTAATTAAAGCCATTGCTCTGTCACTCCTGCAGCACATGGGAGCCTCGAGGAGCTCCTGCCTCACGCTGTGCCAGGGCCTCCCCCCTCTCAAGGAGCAATTCCTGCCCAGTATCCCACCCAGCCCTGCCCTCTGGCACTGGGAGCCATTCCCTGGGTCCTGTCCCTCCAGCCCTTGTCCCCAGTCCCTCTGCAGCTCTCCTGGAGCCCCTTCAGGCCCTGCAAGGGGGCTCAGAGCTCTCTGCAATACTCCTAATAATACAATTAACGATAAGGAGTGACGGCAGGACTGTGCCCAGGAGCTTTTCCTGGCTCTGCAGTGGATGGGAAACGCTCAGAGGAGCATGAGGCAGCCGTTAGGATCCGCGCGTGGCTCTGGCCCGGACTGTCCCTGCCTGCTTGTTTTCCCTCCATGAAATAGTACCGGGATGCTTGTTTGTTTGGATTGTGGGCCTATTTTTAAGTAACCTATTTTTTCCACTTTGGAAAATGCATTAACTCACTGTGTGTCACGGACATCTGTGGGGTTTCACTTTGGGAACCACCAAGTGCTCCTTGGAAGTCTCCCACCAGCTTGCGTGGTTGCCTCTGGCACATATAGGTATTTTTTTATATATATATATGTTTTTATCTACACCTTGCTGAGGTTTGCCATAAGAGCCATTTGCAGGATCCACAGAGGCTCTTCCTTGGAAGTGCACCTTATCCCACGCAGGAGCTCTGCACGCTCTGTTCCACCAGCCCTTCACCTCCTCTGGGATTTGGAAATTGCTGATGCCAGCAGCTCTCAGAAGGTGGAAGCAGCAGCAGTGCAGTTGGAAACGGGGATGTTTGGTAACACACACAGACGTTTTGCAGGAAAAGACACTATTTTTGTAGCCCAGTGTTTGTTTTTCCCCGAAGGAGGGAGTTTTATAGTCAGTTTAATTCTTCTCTGCAGGTTTGGAGCTCCAGTGCTGTAAATTTGGCTGTTCTGGGAGGATAAAAACGCAATAAACAGGAGCACTTGAGGAATGTTCCTCTCTGAGTTACAAAGGAACAGCTTGCTGGTTGGAACAGCCTGCCCCTTCCTAGGCAAGGGAGGCTTTGGGTTGCAGGAAGGGGAGGAATAATTCAGGATTAAAGCTGCTAAGCAATGCATGTGTTTAGATCTGAAAGAGTGCCAGGACATAATTAATGGGTGAGTAAGCCAAAGGGAAAGAGTTATTTTTTAACTGGATAGAGATGGATGGAGGATAGAAGCTAATTTTTGGGGGGACAGAAATAATTCTGGAAGTATTCTGCTCCAAGCAGCTGCTGTTGTTCAGGATGCCTGGGTGGGTTTGTTCTGGCAGCTTGGCAGCTGGGAGGCAGAAATCCAGGTTTGGCACCTTGTGCTGGCCTGAAGGCCTCGTGCTGGCCACAGAGCAGCTCCAGGACTGCAGGTGAGGTGAGGAGACCTCAGGCAGGCTGTGGAAGGGTTATTCCCTCTTAATCCCGTGGGTGATGGCTTTTCCCACCTGCTGGGGCTGAGCTCAGGGGTTGCTGCTGAGGGAAGTGATCCCACCTCAGGCAGGGCACATCCCCCTGGAGCTTCCCAGCTTCCTCCTCTGGTTGGCATTTCTGGAGCTGGATCCAAGTCCAGGGATGAAGTGTTGATGGGGAAATGGCTGATGAAGGTCTGAGCACCTCGGAGCATTTTGGGAAGGCGGCAGCAGTTCGGTGTTCCCGGGATTTCACAGTGGGTCTGGGCTGGAAACTGCAAAACTGGGGAGATCTGGTTTTCTTTTCCAGCCTGAGGAAAGCATCAGGAGGGAAGTTCTTGTCCATGCCGTGCTTTTGTCTGTGGCATGTGTGGATCCAGGTGACTCTGCCTGGGGGCTCAGGTTGGTTGGTCCCCAGCCTGGACTGCTGATGTTCCCAGGGGCTTTGGGGGGTTGGATTGTGCCAGGCTCTGCCAGAGCAGCCCCATCTCTGCTTTGTCCTGATAGCCAGGGTCTCAGAATTCCAGCTTCCCAGCTCCCTCCCAGAGCCCAGGCTGGCTCTGGCTGTGGCTGTCCCCAGAGGAGTGAGGGACCCTCTGCTGCAGTGCTGCCAGGCTGAAGAGCCTCCTCAGCTTCCTCAGGGAGTGGCCCCCTGCAGCCTGGCCTGCTGAGGCGAGAGTCAGTTCATTTAGCTGTGTCCTGGAGGGCCTCTGGATGAGAGAGGACGTGCTCCAGAAGTGTGAAACTGGGAAGTGTGGAAACTACCTTGGAGATGCTGATGGTTCTGTGGGAATGGTGATGGCAGCACCTGGAGAGGGATCTCTTGGTGGGGCAGTGATGGGGGCTGTCCTCATCCCACCACGGGTGCTGTCCCTGTCCCACCCGGGGCTGTCCCCATCCCATCCCAAGCACTGCTCTCTGAGGTTTCTCATGGACCACACTGTTTCCTGGAGATTTGCACGCTGTGTTTTGGAGATAAACAGGTTTTCCTGTCCGTTTCATTTGCTGTATCATTAACAGAAAAAGAGGGTGGACAGGGATATTTGGGGGCATTCAGTGCTGTTCTCCCACTCTGCAGGATGACTCCTAGCAAAGTTTTCCTGACAGCAATTGGTGTGAGAAGTGGGGTTGCTGGTTATTTTTTCTCCCATCTTTTATTTTTCCTCTTGGGAAAGGAGAAAAAATGTTTCATGCTTCAAAGGGTGAGGCTCAGCCCTTGGAGTCTGTCATGTTGGAGCAGGAGCCTTCATGGGAACATCTGGCATTCCTGAGCCATCCTGCCAGATGGAGATCTGAAAAGGTTTGCAGGATGGGGCAGTGCTCTCCCTGCCCCCCCTCCCTCCCTGCGGGCTGGCCTGGGGGATGCTCCTTTGGCACTGACCCCTCTGGAGGTCCCTGTGCAGGACAGAGCTGGGGGCAGGGGACAGGACAGAGCTGGGGGCAGGGGACAGGGGACAGAGCTGGGGACAGGGGACAGGACAGAGCTGTGGGCAGGGGGCAGGACAGAGCTCGGGACAGGNGCAGGACAGAGCTCGGGACAGGGGACAGGACAGAGCTGGGAACAGAGCTCGGGACAGGACAGAGCTGTGGGCAGGGGACAGGACAGAGCTCAGGACAGAGCTGGGGACAGGACAGAGCTCCACTCGCTGCTGGCTGGAGCCTCCAGCTTTGGAGGACTTGTCCAGCTGGTTTGTTTTTCATCCCGGGGCTATTTTCAGCTGCTCAGCCTAACAAGGTGAAATGGCTGAGATGCTTTCCTGCTCCCTGGGACTCTGCTGGGGGGAGGTATCCCCCTATCCTGCAATCCCACTGTCCCAGCTCATCCCGGCCAGCAGCTCCGCAGCTCCTTTGCTCTTCACGGTGTTGGCCCCGCTCGGGGTTTGGGGAGAGCCATCTGGGCTCTGTGCAGGCACCCTGAGCACAGGGAGCCCCAAATGGCAGCACTGTGATGGCCCTGGTGCCCTCCCCAGAGGCTGAGATTGGGAACATGGGCAGGGTCCAGGACAAAGCCCAGCTCTACGGGGGAAAGCCAGGGATCAGCACGGGCCTGCTGTGCCCACAGGGGTGTGGGGTCCTGCCAGGAGCATTGGAGCTGGGGTGGAGGTTGCCTGAGATGTAGGAAAAGGGGGACATTTCACCCCACCTCATCCTTACTCCCACTGACAATGTCTAATGGGTTCATTCTCGTGATTCCTTTGGGGCTGGGAGAAACTCCAGCTGCTGCTCACTCAGGGAACAGGAACTGTTAAACCAAACCCAAGTCTTGCTCTGTGGTTCAGACTCAGGTGGCTTCTTCAGCGTCTGCCAAACACCTGTGCTGGGAATGTCACTTCCAGCTCCTCGGAGTTCCTCAGGGGCTCTGGATGTGTAACCTCGTGGTGCTGTGGGATGTGGAAGCACCAGGCTTCCTGTTCCCAGGGCAGGATTAAAGTGCAGAGACCTCACTGCTGTGCAGGAGGTCACCTGGCAGAGCAGGGACTCGAGACCCTCTCCAAGGGCAGCGTGGTGGCCCAGCCTGTGGCACATCCAGCATTCCTGGGAAGGCTGGGGCTTCGCTGACACCTGCCCTGGCTCTGGGAGTAAATGGAGCACCTTCTGTCCTAGAGAAACAGGGGAATTTGTGTTGGAAAGAGGGAGGAAAAAGGCTTTATCGTTCAGTAGAGTCTTTGTGTGAGCATTGGTAGAAATACTTGTGAAGGCTTTGGTGCACAAGGTGAGAAAGGCTGGGTTTACTGGAGAGGATCATGGAATTATTTAGGTTGGGAAAACCCTTGCAGAGTTCAACTAAGCCATGTCCCCAAGTGCCACATCCACAGGGCTGTTAAATCCCTCCAGGGATGTGATTCCATCCCTGCCCTGGCAGCCTGGGCCACTTGTAATTGGTTTGGACAAGAATTTTCAGGGAAGCTGCAGGGAAGTTCCCTGTTTGCAGCAGAGGAGGGAGGAGAGGAAAGCTCGTGGCTGCTTTTCCCCTTTATGCTGCTGCTGGAAAGAATATCTTCTACCTGGAGGGTATAGAGTGTTTTTTTCCTGATTAATGAGGTATTAAAAAAGATCCAGAGGAGTCTGGGCTCGTCTTCCTGAGTCACCTGAGTGTTTGTGTTAGGATTTGGCAGGGAGCTTCCCTGGTAGCCAGCGTTATCCCTTTGGTAAACACAGTCCTTTAGCGTGGCTGTGGCTGGTGCTGAGCACCGAGTCAGCCCAGCCCAACAGAAATAGCCCAGAATTTCACACTCTGACAGGGTTTTTGCAGCCCAGCGTACCCAAGTGTTGCAGCTCAGACCCCGGGGCTGCTGCTTCTCCGGTCCTGGAAGAGCTGCAAGGAGTTAGCCCTGAATAATGGCTTTAAAGAGTCAGGTTTGGGTGAAAGCAGAGCTCTTTGTAGATGGTTTGGTTTGCTGGTGCCTCCTTGGCTCCGGGAGTGGGCAGGGGTTAGGAGGGATTTATCTGCAGCCTAACGATGGCTAAACTTAGTCCTGTGTGTTCTGGCTGGGCACGGAAGCGCTGCAGGGGTGACACCTCTGCTCTTGGGGAAGAAAAGCCACCAGTACAGCCAGTGGCTGTGTCCTGTGCTGGCACTGGTCAGGAGAGTTCATAGAAACTCAGCTTCCTTTTTTGGGTTTTGGGCTTTTTTTTCAGATCAGCTGATGTAGCCTGAAAATACAAGACTGAAAAAGTAACATTGATTTTTCCCTACAAATGCTCTTTTCCCTGCAAGTGAAGTTGCCAAAACTCTGGGCAAATAAAGCTTCCAGCCAGGTGATCTGGGGGTGGGATTGGCTGGGGTGGGCTCTGCTCTTCTCCAGCAGGAACAGCGGCTCCAGCCCCAAAACCCCCTTCCCTGGGCTGGCCCCACAGCAGAGCTGCTCCAGTTTGGGGGTCCCCGCACAGGAAGGACCTGGAGCCCCTCTGGAGCCAGCCTGGGAGGGCTGGGGGGGCTCACCTGGAGAGGAGAAGCCCCAGGGAGAGCTCAGAGCCCCTTGCAGGGCCTGAAGGGGCTCCAGGAGAGCTGGAGAGGGACTGGGGACAAGGGCTGGAGGGACAGGACCCAGGGAATGGCTCCCAGTGCCAGAGGGCAGGGCTGGATGGGATATTGGGAATTGGGAATTGTTCCCTGGCAGGGTGGGCAGGCCCTGGCACAGGGTGCCCAGAGCAGCTGGGGCTGCCCCTGGATCCCTGGCAGTGCCCCAGGCCAGGCTGGACACTGGGGCTGGGAGCAGTGGGAGGTGTCCCTGCCATGGCAGGGTGGCACTGGATGGATTTCAGTGTCTCTTTCAAGAAGAGACCGGGTGCAGGTGCTTTTAGAATTTAACTTTTGAGCTCTTAATGACAATAATAATGTTCTCTTAAGTGTCCTTTTTTTTTTTTTTTGCAGTAATGAAAATATTTTGATTTTAATTTGCACACGGAAATCTGCTGTTTTCTCAAGTTTGGTGGTTGATGTCATGCAGAAACTCTTGGTCCCTCACGCACGTGTTTGGGAACAAGAATCTTTTTAAATAAGTCAAGGCCACTTTCTCTGATTTGAAGAACATCTCCGAGGCAGCCTCAGCTCGCTGGAAGCTGCGCTGCTCTGTAATTAACCTCTGGTAAATGAAGTGCTCCGTGTTCATGGCAGCCAGGGCCACTGCGCTGGGTTCCCGGGCTGCTCCCAGACTCTTCCAAGCTGCTCTTTGGTGCAGCTTGAGCTTTCTCTGCTGTGCTCCGTGCGCTCCTCTCTCGCAGTGCTTTGCTGCGGGGTGCGAGTTCCAGAACAGCTCTGGGTGAGGGAGCTGCTGCTGCCGGGGCGCTGCTGGCGTGGGGAGTACTCGCGGTGCCCAGCCCTCGGGAGGAGAACGCGGCCGTGGCCCTGAGCCCCTCTGAGCACGCACAGCTCAGAGTGTGCTCCGGATCCGTGGCCCAAGGCTGTGCCAGGGCCGTGCGGGCCGGGAGAAGGGCCCTAATCCCAGCGCAGGACTGCAGCCCTGCTGGGAATGGCTCCCGCCCTCTGCCCCGTGTGCCCGCAGGATTTATGGAGCGCTGGGGAAGCTGCCCGAGGAATTTATTCGTTTGCCCTTGGAGCGCTGCTCCAAGCACCGCCCGTGCCACGGATTCCTGCCGGGGCCGCCGCCTTCGGGCCCGCAGCTCGGGCCCTCACCTCGGCCCCTGCCATTCCCGTCCCGAGTGATTTATCCCTGCCGCTGGAACTCCGTGGGGCCTGCTCTGACCGAGTCCTGGGCGCGGGAAGGATCTGTCTGTTCGGCCCAGCGTGGCGGGGCCCGGGCCGCTCTGGAGGCGCGCTCCCTCCGCGGCGCCCGCGCTGACCGGGACGGCGGCAGCAGCGCGGGGCGAGCCGGGCACGCAGGGAGCCGTGGGGCAGGGGGAAGTAGCTCCTGGAGCCCCCACGCCATGGCCCTGGGGCCTGAGGGGGCACTGGGGGCAGTAAAAGGTGTGTGTGCAGGTATGGGATACCAGGGACACAGGGCAGGGATAGATCAGGAATTCTTGGGAATTGGGAATTGTTCCCTGGCAGGGTGGGCAGCCCTGGCACAGGGTGCCCAGAGCAGCTGGGGCTGCCCCTGGATCCCTGGCAGTGCCCAAGGCCAGGCTGGACACTGGGGCTGGAGCAGCCTGGGACAGTGGGAGGTGTCCCTGCCATGGCAGGGGTGGCCCTGGGTGGGCTCTGAGGTCCCTCCCAGCCCCAACCCTGCTGTGATTCCACAGCTGGGCTGTCACAATCTGACTCCCAGTGACTGGGGTTTGGAAAAGTGCCCCTTTCCTGCCTCAGCTTCCCCTAAAACCAACTCCTCTTCACACAGGGCACAGAACAAGGGTGCATTCCAAACCCTGCCTGGGGGAAGCCACAGCTAAATCATGGTTTAGGAGTGATGGGGAAAAGGTGAGCTGTCCTTCTGGGGGGGAACCCCAGACCTGCTCAAATTTGAGGATTTTCTGGACACTCTGTTCCCAGGTGACTCTGGGCAGTCTCAGGGAGGGTTAAGCTGGGTTTAGCACAAGCAGAGGAGCAGCAGCTGTGGGGTGGCACTGGAGCTGGGCTCAGGAAAGGTTTGGGGGTTTCCTTCCTTGGGTTTTTGCTTAGACAACATCAGTTTAAAGTGCTGAACTGCAACAGGGGTTGCATCACGCCAGAGCTCTTCCCCGTGTGCTGAGGATGTAGAGTACATTGTCCAAGGAGTTCCTAGCTAGTCTTTTGAAGCCTCTTTACTACTGCAAAGGGCCTGGAGGATTTTGGAAAGTCTTTGTTCAGGGAAAGAGCATCTGAGGTTTGGGATCACTCTGAAATCCCTGCTGTTCTAAAGCACAAGTGGCCATGTGTTTCCTGCTCCTCAGGGAAGCCAGGTGTGGGAGCTGCCTCTCCGTGTGGATTTTTCAGGCCAGGGGTGAGGTTTCAGGAGCTGCTGAGCTGATGGAATCACCACTTGTCATCTCTGGAAAGCATTCCCTCCTTCCCTCCAAACCTCCAAACCTCCAAACCTCCATCCCTCCTCCCCTACTCCCTTCTTTCTCTCCTTCCCCCTTGACAGCACAAGAGCCAACGGCCTCAGGCTGGGCCAGGGCAGGCTCAGCTTGGACCCCAGGAGCAATTTCCCCATGGGAAGGGGGCTCAGGCCTTGGCAGGGGCTGCCCAGGGAGCTTTGGAGTGCCCATCCCTGCAGGTGGCACCTGGAGGTGGCACTCAGAGCTCTGGGCTGGGGACAAGGTGGGCATGGGCACAGCTGGGACTGCCTGGGCTGGGAGGGCTTTTCCAGCCCCAGGGATTTGGGGATTCCCTTCTGGTTTTGGCAGCTCCTGCTCTCACCCCACAGGTTTCATGGCCCAGAGGTGACACCTCGTGTTTTGTGTCACCTTTTGCTGCCCCAGCACTGCTGGGACCCTGCTGGGATGAGGAGCCTCAGGGTTCCATTGCTGCTCTTGGTCTGTGTCTGCTCTAGAAAGTTCTTCTTTCCCTGATCACCCTCAGAAAACAGCCACTTCAGGAGAGCTGTTTTTTATCTGAGGGGTGAATCTCCCTACTATCTCCTCCAAAAGTAGCATTTCCATCTTGCAGTGTAGCAAAGCATAAAATTCCCAATTTAATCCTGGTTCCACGCTGACTCATTTCCAGACTTTCTTTTTAAATTGTTTTTTTAGTAATAACCTTTTCAGTGAGGCAGCTCCAGGCAGGCAGGGCTCATTCACTGCTGGCATGGTGCCGCTCAGAGCTGGGGGGGCTTCTCATTTTCCCAGTGCATTAAAAACCAGCACCTCTCACTTTGGGGTGGAAGGTTTAGAAACCAGGAGCACCTGCCTTGTACCAGCACGTTTGGGATCGTTGCTGTTTGCCCATCCCATCCATGGATGATTTTTTCTACCTGAGGGAGCGGCTGGGAATTGCTGGGCCAGGGCAGGCTCAGGCTGAGAGCAGGAAAGGCTCTTCCCCAGAGGGTGCTGGCACTGCCCAGGCTCCCCAGGGAATGGGCACGGCCCCGAGGCTGCCAGAGCTGCAGGAGCCTTTGGACAGCGCTGCCAGGGGTGCCCAGGGGGGATTGCTGGGGGTGCTGGGCAGGGCAGGGCCGGGTCAGTGATCCTGGGGGTCCCCTCAGCTCAGGGTATTCTGGGATTCTCTGATTCTCCTGGCCCTGATGTAACCCAAACCCATGTGTGGCTGGCAAGGAAGGGAAAATATTTTAAAACTGCTGTTTTCCTAAGGTGAATGATTTTGCCTGCTGGATCAGGGATTTATTTTCATTTGTTTCACTGGTGCTGCCCCTAAATTGCTGCTTTTCACTCTCTGCCGCCCCGTGGTGTCCCCCAGCAGTGACTGGGCGTGGGGAAAGGAAGTACCTGGGGCTTGGGGTGATCTTCTGTAGTGACATTTAGTGGAAAAAAGATGTGTGGGGTTTTCTGGGAAGAGTCTTTTTCTTCCCCAGGTATGAGTGGAGGTTGGGATTCCCCCTCAGAGCGGTGTGGCCACTCTGTCCTGCAGAGAGATGTCGCTTTCTCCCCCATTTACCTCGAGCCCCTTGTCCTGCCCTGTCACTGGCCTTGTCCCGTGGGCTCTGGTAGCATTCCAGTGCTGAGCACTGCACACCAGTGCCTGGCACATCCAGGATCTTGTTCTTCCTCCAGGATTCCCAACTGTGGCTGTTTGTGCCTGGAACCAAACCGGTTCCTGAGCACCAAGAATAACAAAACTTGGCTTTTTTGTGCACCTGTGTGATTCAGAAACTCCCTCCTCCTCCTGCTCCTTTCCTCCCCCTTCTTGCCATGCCTTTGGCTTTCTCCTCCTCCGTGTGCCAGGATCCACATCTGCCTTGGGTCCCCCTTAGCTGCTGTCCTGATCCTTGTGGGAAGGGAATTACACAGGAGAGTGGCTTTGCTTGAGTTTGGGGAAGTAGAGGATAACGAGATCACTGGAAAGGGTTTTTATTCCCAAGGAAGTCAAGGTGATGATTGCAGGCTGTTGTTGAGGTTGGATAATTGAGCTTAGGGTTAGGGATTTCCTGTGGGATCAGCTGTAGGAATCTGGGCACAGGCAGCAGCTCACCCTGGCATGGACTTGCCCTCTTGGAGCCTGGGATGGGATAATGGGATG
>VZSE01000325.1:5567-78430 GCA_013398275.1 Promerops cafer
TCAGGGGGCTGGGGGCACACCCGGGGGGGGCACAGCCGCGGGCCCCGTGCCCCCAGTGCCACCAGGCTCGTGCTTGCAGGGGCCGACGCGCCCGAGGAGCCGAAGGCGCTGGTGCAGAAGGTGCAGGAGCTGGCCCAGAAAGCCACGGCCGTGGCCAAGGACGCCTTCAGCAGGGTGCGGGAGTCGGAGGCGGCGCAGCAGGCCAGGTGCCCCCGAACCCCGCCAGCCCTGTCCCTGTCCCTGTCCCTGTCCCTGTCCCTGTCCCTGTCCCTGTCCCTGTCCCTGTCCCCGTTCCCGTCCCCGTCCCCGTCCCCGTTCCCGTCCCCCGGTGCCGGCGGGGACCCGGCCAGGGCCCCGCGCTGACCCCGTGCCCTCCCTCCCCTCCCCGTGCAGGCAGTGGCTGAGGGACAACGCGGAGCTGGCGAAGCAGCGGCTGGTGTGGCTCAAGGAGCAGCTGGCGGAGCTCTGGAAGAAGACTCCGGCCGCGTAGCCTCGCCAGGGGCTGCCCGGGGACGGTTGGGGCTGGGGACCCCCGGGTCCCACCCGCTGTCGTGGTGCTCTCAATAAAGCGGGGCTGACGCAAACGCTGTGGTGGCATCACTGGGGGGCTGGCAAGGGGGAGTGTGACCCGCAAGGAGAGGGAGGGCTGGGACGGACACCAGCACTGGGGTACACACGGCCGTGTCGGGGTGCCCAGGGTGGCAGGAGCCGGGTGCTGCTTCCAAAAGCTCCTGCAAATTCAGCGCCACCATACTCCAGCGCCCCGTGTGGGTCTGAACGCGGCTGCGCCTCGGGCAGAGCTGGGCTCTGCTGGGCGAGCCCAGGGCACCCCTCACCAGCTCCCTGTCCCCCCACTCCCGCTGGGTCCCGCAGTGCCCCAGCTCAGAGCACCCCTTGCCCCCTCCAGCATCCACTGCAAAGACTGAGCGAGCTCCAATAACTTAAGTCAAGTTTATTTGTCAAAAGGGAGGCAAAGCGGAGAGCGACGCCGGGCTGGGGAGGAAATTCTAGGGGAAGAGGGGGTCTCCGGGGAGGATACCCTAGGGCTGGGCTGGCCCGGGGCTCCTGCAGCCTGTCCCCAGAGCCCCCTGAGGAGAAGCGCCCGGGGCAGGGCAGGGAGCACCCGGGGCGGCTGCGGAGCGGGGCTGGGGTCAGTCCCTGGCCGCGCCGGCCGGCAGCTCAGGCCACGGTCTTCTGGAGCTCCTCCAGCAAGCTGAGGAAACGGGCCTTGAGGGTCTCGGTGTAGGGGGTGAGGCGCTCCTTGAAGTCCTGCACCAGGGGTGTCATCTTCTCACGCAGGTTGCTGAGCTGCTCCACCACCTTGGCCTGGTACTCAGCGGCCTGGGGGATGCCCTTCTCCCGGATCTCCTCCAGCTTCTGGCTCAGCTTCTGCCGCAGCTCATCGCTGAAGGGGGCCACGTTCTTGCGCAGCTCCTCGACGTGCCCGCGCAGACGGTCCCGCGCCTCCTCGGCCACCGGGGTCAGCTTCTGCTGCAGCAGCTCCACCTTCTGCTTGCTGAGCTCCTTCAGCTCCTGGGCGAGGGGTGCCAGGCGCTGGCGGTACTGCTCCAGATCTTCCGTCCACTTGGCAGAGAACTGGTCCAGGAAGGGCTTGATCTTCTCCTTCACCTCCTCCAGGTCCTTGGTCAGCTCCTTGCGCAGGGACTCGGTGTCTTTCAGCCACATCTCCCGCACCTCTTTGTAGTAGGGGGCCACATCCTCTCTCAGCTTGGCGGCGGCTGCGCCCAGCGTGTCGAGGTTCTCGCCCAGCTTCAGGCTGCGGGAGGGGAGGGAGGTCACACACGGTGCCCGGGGCCCCCCGCCAGCCCCCCGCCACACACCTCCCACTTACTCCAGCTGTTTGCCCACGGTGGAGGCCTCGAACTGGGCAATGGCTTCCTTGCCGCTGGCCTTCACTGTCTCCAGGTACACATCGAGCATGTCCTTGAGGCGATCCAGGGGTGCCTGGGGATCATCGTGCTGCCAGAAGGAGCGGGCCTGGGTGCCTGCGGAGAGAGCCGGGTGTGCTCAGGACACGCCGCCAGGAACGCTCAGGAACGGCTCCAGCCCTGCCGGGGTCCTGCCCGGCTCGGGAGGAACCAGGGAGCCCCTTTTGGCTGCAGCCCGACTTGCAAAGCGCTTCGGAAACCGGCGGCTTCCAGCAGCGCTCGCGTCGGGCTCGGCCGCCCCATCCCGCCCGTGCCGCTCCATCCCGCGGGGATCCTCAGCGCCGCCGCCGCCGCCCCGTCCGGACCTACCCGTCAGGCAGAGCAGGGCGAGGGTCAACACCACGGCTCTCATCTTCGCGCTGGACCTGCGGGCAGAGCAAGAGTTGGGCGCGGGGAGCCCCGGCAAATCCAACCCCGGCGGGGGCTGAGCCCCCAGCCCGGCTCGAGGGGTCCCCGCCGGGGCGGCGGGCGAGGGGCACGGCTCTGTTCCTGCGGGTCCTGCGGAGCAGCCCGGGCTCTTACCAGCTCTCGCTCGTCCCGTCTGAGCGGCCGGGGCTCCGCCGCCGCTATTTATGCCGGAGGGGCAGTTCCGCGGAGATAAGCCAGCGCGGCGGCCCCGGAACGCGCTCCCGGCGGGCGATGTGGCGCGCAGGGTTCAAGGATCGCGCAGCATCGCCGAGGAGCGCGGGCTTGGCAGGGGCGGCGAGCAAACAGGAGCTCCCCGCGGGACGCGCCTCGCCGGCCAAGGAGCTGTTTACGCTCCCGGTGACCCAGATTCCCGCTGGCCCTGCGGCCTTGCCGGGGCCCCTCGCAGCCCCCAGGGATTGGCCGCCGGCCCGGGGACAAGGTTTATTCCCGCAGGGATTTGGCCTGCCGTACCCGGACCCCTCGCCTCGGCCGCGGGTCTGTGCCCCGTTCTTCACGGGGCCGCTCACGTCACCCCCTTTTCCCGCTGTGTCCCCAGCTCAGAGGTCCCGGGAGCTGCGCCCCTGCCCGCCCACGCCAGCCCTCGCTGGGGACCTGGGCAAAGCGAAGGCTCAGCTCAGAGCGGGCACCAGCACTGGCACGGCCACCCCAAAACTTCCCCCAGCCCGAGCCAACCCCAGGTGCTTCCCTGTCCCATTGTCACCAGCCCAGGGACGCACAGGAATCGAGCGCACAGGGCTGAGCCCGGCCTGGCAAGGGGAGAGAGGGCACGGGGAGAGAGGGACCGTGTGTGCAGGGGGTGCGCAGGGCTGGCAGTGCCAGGGGAGCTGCTACAGAGGAATGACGCTCCTGTTCCTGGGTGGCAGCGGCTCCCTGCAGCCCCAGCCCGTGCCAGCTCGCTGGGCACCTCACACGGGTATTGCCACCGCAGGTGCTGCAGGGCGCTGGAGGCACCGGTACAGCTCCCCGCGCCTCCCAGGCTCTACCCACAGCTGGAAAAGCCCCAGTGCAGCAGATGCCCGGGCAGGGTGTGATCTGCAGCACTGCCGTTCCCCACGCCCACACAGCGAGCCGGGCTCCGCCGGGCTGCGGCTGCAGGGGAGGCTCCGGGAAACCCAACCAGGGGGGCTGCTGGAGCCCGGGGGAAGTGACAGCCCCAGGGACGGACTGGAGACACAGCAGCTGCCGCCCCTCGAACTCTGGTGTTGAGCAGCAAGGCAAACAAGAGTCCAGGGAAGATCATAATCATGGTTTTATTTGTTATGATCCCACTGTCCAACTAATTGACTAGTTGCAAGTGACCCACAAAAAAATGGACTGAAGATTTACTGAAACTTTTTTTTTTCCTGTTCGTTTTTAGTCCAACATAAATGAGGAAGAAAAAAAAAATACTTCTGACATTTCCAAAAAACAGAAATAATAGCAAAGTATATTAATATACATTCAACATATACTGCGCGTATTGATTACTACAATACAAAGCCATGATAAAAAAAGTGTGATACTGCGGATGGCACGGTGACGCGGCCCTGCGGGGCAGCTGCTGCTGGGGGGGGCCCGGCGACTCTCCCAGGATACAGTGTCATGTAAACAAAAGGAAAATGAACCCAAGGGACAGAGCGAAAGGCTTTCAGCGTTTCCCACCCTTCCCGCTCGGGCCGGCCCCGCGGGCGCCGCGCGCGGCCGGGCCGTGGAGCTTCCCTCCTCTCCGTTTTCGGGATCGCAGAGCGCTGTTCTCCCGGAGAAGGGAAGAGGCACGGGGTAAGGATAGCAAAGTCACCTCTGCCGTGCTGGTTTCACACTTCCTTCTGTGCAAAGTCAGGAGGGCTGGGTCGATGTTTCCTTTAGTTTTAAAAAATATTCCAGAGAAAATGTCAGTAGGAAGGATCTGAGCTGGAGCTTGTCAAGTCCCAAAGGCAAGGGTGACACCACGGGCTCCTGAGCCCCAGCGGGGGGGGCCTCCCGCTCTATCCACCACGGAAAGGATGGAAAAGGGACAAAGAAGAGACCTCTGCACGTCCCAACTGTATAAGGAGAATTACCACTGTCGCCACTGGCACGAGAGAAAACCAGTCACAAGTACAATGTCATTAAAAGAAATAAAATACTTTGAACAAAAGGTGCAAGTCACAATTCATATAGAACAGAATCTAGTTAAAAATTTCTCTCAAACAGAAATTCCTTTTGCCTTTTATTAATAACAATAATAATAAAACAACATTTACCAAAAAAAAAAATTCCTACGTGATCAGGAGAAAAAGCGAAGGAAACAAAGAAAAATCCGTCTGCCCTACATTAGCCAGGAAAAGAAAAAACCCCAAGTCGTGGCAGATTTGGAAAGAAAAGGAAAGGGAGGGCAGGGCAGGGGTGATCCTGTCAGCACCCCGACACACGAGAGGGAACAGAGCAGACAGGGGTGAGACAAGAAGTGGATTGCACTGGGGTGGGGAGGGCCCCCGCCAGCGCTGCCAGGCCCGGACCCCCCAGTGCAGCGGGACAGAGTGGAAGGGGAGCGTGGCCTCCATCCAGGAGCGGCTCCAGCCCCCTTGGACCTGCTCAGGGCAGGCTCCAGGGAGGCTCAGCCCGGCGTGCAGCCCCGGGCAGGGCCAGCCCCCAGAGCAGCCCCGGTGCCGAGGCCGATCCTCCGTGTCGGGCTCAGGGCTCTGGGTGTAGCTGGAGTTACAGGCAAGTGTGGCAGAAATTAAAGAACCCAAAGGAACGACACACTGGATGAAGTGAGGATGAGGAAAGGGGCCATGGTATTCCAGTTAGTCAGAAATACTACGGCAATTTGGCGCAATGCTGCTAGATACTGTTGGTTTAAAATGGACCTTTTCATTTCAAAGCTGTACACAAACCCTGCAAGAGAGAGAAGGAGAGATGTTAGGGGACACCAGAATGGCACATCTCCTCCCACAGCCCTCCAGCACTCCCAGGCCATTCCTGACCCTGCCCCAGGAGAGGGACCCTGTCATGCAGAGGGGTCCGAGCGCAGCACAAGCCTGGAAGGAGGGATGCTGTCCCTGGGCAAATGTGGGGACAGCAGGGAGCTCCGAGTGGATGGTCCCAACCCCAGCACTGGAGCAATGAGCAGGGAAGGGGACCCGTGGAAGTGAGGCCACAGAGGCAGCCCGAGGTGTGGTGTGGCTAGAGGACACATGGATACTCACTCCCTCCTGGTTACACCCCCGCCTGCTCCATCCCAAAGGGCACCTCCGGGTGCTTGTAGCTCAGCAGGACGTCCGTGATACACGTCGAGGGGTAGCAGGAGGTGTTGAGGTGCTGGCTGCCATCGCCCAGGTTCGCGTGCTCTTGACCTTCCAAACTCTCCCCACATTCTGTAAGGGCAAAGAGGTGACTTAGCACCTGTCGCTGTGACCCAGCTCCCCGAGGAGCTGCCCACAGCCCCTGCCACGTGGGCAGCCCCGGGGCTCACCCTCGCCGTCCCTGTCGCGCAGCTGCTGACTGGCCATCAGCGACGACTGGCTGAGCACGGCGTCCGACATCCGAGCAGAGCTCAGAGCTTTTCCTGCCATCAGACTCATTCCAGGCAAGTTATCCAACTGCACCTGTGGAGACAGCAGGACACACTCAAGGAGAGCTCAGGAGAGGATCCTGCCGTTCCCCATCTGCCCATGGACAGGCAGCCCAGGGAGCCTCTGCAAACCTTCAGCAAAGGTTTGGAAAGACAAGAACTACATCAGGCACAGCTTGGGTGCAGCCTGTCCCTTCAACAGGAGGATGGACTGAATGGTCCCAATCCCTCTGAACTAACAGAATCACAACATAGCTGGGGCTGGAAGGGACATCTGGACATCATCCAGCACAAACCCCTGCCAAGGCAGGGACACCTGGAGCAGGTGAGAGAGAAACACATCTGGGTGGTTTTGGGATGTCTCCTGAGAGGGAGACTCCAGGCCCTCCCTGAGCAGCTGTTCCAGTGCTCTGCCACCCTCCATGGAAAGAAGTTCTTCCTAATGTTGAGGTGGAACTTGTGTTTTAGTTTCTGGCCATTGCTCCTCATCCTGTCACTGGGAACCACTGAACCAGTGCAGCTGACATTCTCATCTACAGCAGAAGGGAGCTGTAGCAAAGCACACACCAAGATTTGGGCAGGACAGTTCCCAGCACCCCAAACCCCACAGGGCACAGAGCACTGAGGTCTGGGCCACCATGACCAGCTCCTTCACAGCCCTGCTGGACCCACAGCTGCACTGGATGTGTCTGCAGAGCCGTGTGTGGCCACTGCCAGGCCAGGCTGTTTGAGAGGAGGGCCCTGGGAGGCAAAGGCACCTACGTAGGCATCATCACTGTTCTGGATGGTGTGATGTCTCTGCAGGGTGCGGGGCCGCGGGTGCTCGCTGGACGAGGGGCGCACGGGGTAGCCCAGGCCGTTGTGGTCAGGCACCTGCATGGCTTGGCCCGGGGAGCTCCTGTCCATGCAGTTCCCTACGATGGACTCTTGAAAACCAGACAGGACAGAAAAAGGACAGGTTAGTACAAGGAACCTGCAGCTCCCAGCCACCTGTGCCACTGCAGAACCGAGATGTGATGCCACACACAAACGCTCCTTGCTTGCAGAGCAAGGACAGGACCCCTGGCTGCTCCAGCTGGAGTGGTGCAGCACCACTGCCCCCAGCTGCACTCACACAGGCTTCTCCCTCCAGTATTAATATCCCAAAAGATTCCAATGCTAGCTGCCTTCCATCAGGTCTACAGAAGCAGCCTAAAGCCAGCAGCACTGGGGCAGGAGCTCAGGAACCAGACCCCTTCCCACTTCTGCCTTGCTCTCAAGCCCGAGCTCGACCCCCAGCCTGCCCACATCGTTACACAAGAGCTGGGGGAGCCTCCAACACGGGATGTTCCAGCAGGGCCCCTTGGCAATTGTAAGCAACATAATCCTGTTGGAAGAGCTGGCCAGGATCTTCACTTTTATCAGATGACTTCTCCCTGCCCTCCCACAATCTGGCTGCGGGAGCACACGAGTGTTCTGCCTGGCAAAGTCCATCTGCACTGCAAGCTCTTGTGACTGAGGGCAAAGGCCACATTCCTATCAGGCAAAGCCTCTCGTCATCAAGTACACGATGTTTTGGATAAAGTCCTGAGCCATGGAGGAGCCTGTCATCAGGGCCGAGCCCGCTGAGCGCGGACCCCGCCGAGCACAAACGCCCGACGTGGCTGCGAGCGCTGGGGAGCTGCCCCGAGGGGACACAGCTGCAGGTACATCCCTGACAAAGGCAGAGCTTTCCCAGGGCTTTGGCCAGTGGGGAGTGATGTCCTGCTGTGCTGGGACACTGCACGGCCCAGCTGGCACTGCAACTGCCTCAAAACTGCTCCCTGAAGAGATCTCATAGAATCCCAGAACATCCCCACTTGGACCCACAAGGATCATCCAAGTCCAACTCCTGGCCCTGCACAGGGCAGTCCCAAACTCTGTCCACAGATTTAGCAGAATTCAAGTGAGACCCCATCCCATGTGGTCCCCACGCTGCTCGCAGGCAGGTGAGCATGGAAAGCACAGCCAGCACACACTCCCTGTGCCCTTCCTCCATCAGGAATGTGGCATTCCCTGATGTGGCATTCCCTGATGTGGCATTCCTGCCGGAGCCCTGTCCCAGGGCAGGGATGCAGCCTCCCCTGCCTTTGCACAACCGTGGGGTTACGTGCGGTTAACAGTCAGCTTTCCCGGAAAAGCGAGAAGGAAAACATGAGGTAACAGATGTTAGCGGATCAGTGCCACCCACACACTGCTTGGGATGCTGCTCCCACTGTGGGAACAGTGGTTGGGGCCAGCAGCCTGCTGCTCCAGCTCCACAAACAGCTCCGGCCCCAGTCCCTGCGCTGCGGGTGACGAGTTCCCTCAGCCTGGAAGAGCCAGGACCCAAAAAACAGCTGCTTCCCAGTGCCAGCACTTCACCTCTGGGGATGCTGCTCTGGACCAAGGGACAGACACCCCGAATTCACACCCCCAGCCCTGCAGAGGAGAGCCTTTCATCCCCACATCCTTTGTGTCACTGTGGCATGTGACGCTGGCACGGCGCTGCCGCCAGCTCGGCTCGCTCCGCGCCGAGCCCAGGCAGGTTTCCCATGGGCAGCACTCCCAGCCCGGGACGGCTACGCTGGAGCAAAACTGGAGCAGGGCCGTTCACAGGCAGCTCAGTCACATCCCTAACAGATCTGGTTGGCTCTCAAGGTCCCAGCTGCCATCCCTGGCAGATGCTCCACAGACATCCAGAGCTTTGTGATCAGCGTCAGCACGCGCCCTTGGAAGCACAGACACTCCCGAGCCACGGGGAAGCTACGCTCTGCTCCAGGGAAAACACATCTGGGGAGCTGAGGCAGGGAGAGAAGATACCCTCAAACTGCACCCTCATTACACAGTCTAGGGAAAAGAGTGGGAAAAGCCAGGGATGCAGGATTTGGTGTAGGTTAATAGTGGGAAAACTGAGTGATGTTGGACTTGGTGTAGGTCAAAAACAGGATAGCCCAGGGGTGTAGGATCTGCTGTAGGTAAGGGTACCTGGGAAGCTCTGAGGTGACTCTGCCTGGACCTGAAGCAGCGCAAGCCTGAGTCCAAGTGGGTTATGGAGGCCATGAGGAAAATGGTACAAGCAGTTGCATCCCAGGACATAGTTTACTACAAACAGCCCTGTCAGAAGGGCTTACACAAGCCTATTTGTAAACATTTATTTGCTTTTACTCATTTACAAGGCCTTGCAGTCTAAAGTCCTTCTCCTTTGTGTAACCAGTCCTTGCACCAGCAGTGCGGGGGCCGAGATTTGGCTTCTGACTTCACCAAACCTCACTGTCCATCTAACGGGCTTCAGCAACAAGATTCACACTCATGGTCTCGTACCAGATGCCCCTCCAGAGCTTCCAACCTCCGCTGAGCCCGGGGCGATTCCCCCCACTCCGAGCACAGCAGGGAAGTGGAGCTCTGAGAGCAGACAGAATTCAGAATTTAGGAGGATTTCAGCACAGCCCAGCCTTGTCCCTGCCCCCGCCCACGCTCTGGGGGGTCAGGGCTTGGCAGCCCCACTCAGCCCTCCGAGCCAGCCTATTCCAGCCTGGTACTTTCCCAACAAACCCGTGCTGTGTCCCTGAACAAAGCTGGGCCTCCTGTGCCCTGGACACAGCTCCTCCGCAATAGGGCCCCGAGTGCCAAGGGCAAGCTGGTGGCTCCAGCCCAGCACCCCGAGTCCTGCAGGGAATACTGATCTGCCCACTCAGCCTCTCCTCAAAGCCCTCTTAGCGAGGGGCTCGGAGGGTGTTTTTCCTGAAGAGAAGCCCGTAATTACAGCTCAGGCAGGAATTCTCTGACAGCCCAGCACTGCCAGAGCAGCCACCGAGCAGCAACGGCACGGTGCTTCCAAGGAGCAGGAAAAGTCTTCAGACCCTAATGGCAAGTTTAAACTCACTCTCTCCAGAATCCACCCTTCCCAGTTCAAGCAGGGATAGGATCTTGCTGCTGCTGCTTCCCAAAGTGACAGAGAGGCTGCAAGGCTGCTGGAGCCACAGGACACTGACCAACACTGTTACTGTGTGTGTTTGTGGGAGCTTTAGCAGTGACTGGACTTGAGGGTCTGTGCTTAAGAGCAGGAATAAATGGCTACACTGCTACAGCTGGGGTGTGCTGGCAGCTGAGCTGTTCCTATCCTGTGTTTACAGGGGATGGGGAACATCATCACCAAGAAAAAATCTGTGGCCACCACGCAGCATCCCTGAAAAGATGGCAGCAAGCTGGGCCCTGCTCTTTACCTGCCTGCAGAAGTAGGTCAAATTCCCAAGGGAAGCAGCCCATGGGGCTCCTTCCTTATTCAACCCTGTTTATTACAGAGGCTATGCCTGCAATTTACTTCAGGCCACAAAAGCCAGAAAGAATCTCGGTAATTCCGTGCTACGCAGAGTATGTCAGGAAACCCTTGGTGTGCCGGGTGGGACGGTGTCCTGGGCAGGAAGGCGAGTGGCTGGCACGGCTGGACACCTGGCCTGCATTGATGGACACCTGGCCTGCACGGGCAGCAGGGAGCCTTACCTCTGCTGGGCACCTTATTCCTGAATCCGGGCGCGGGCTGATGCCTGTACTGGTGCGTTCCCAGCTCCTGCGCGGGATTAGCAGTTCCTAGCAAAGATTCGGGGTCCCCGTGCCCTCCTGCGTTTACAAGCAGAGGGCTCTCGTGGCAACCTTTGGTCAATGTGTTTGAACTCTTACTGTCAGGAAAGCTGTCCCTGTTTCCCTCGCAGGCGCAGTCCTCCTCCATGCTCTCCGAGTGGAACAGGGCTGGCTGGTGTCCGTATCCCTGCGGCGGTGGCACAGACGCAGGGACCTGCTGGATACATTCTTGCGCCCTGATTTTTAAGAGATGTTGGGGGCTGTTCTGGGGGTGGTACGTGTCAGCACTCTGATAAGGCAAAGACAGCGACTGGCGCTCCGAGAGGTTCTGTCCCATGCTGGTGCCCATATTCCCAGCATCCCCTTGACTCATATGCCTGAACAACTCTTGGAATTCTTGCTGCTGCTGCTGCTGCTGCCGCCGTTTGATGAGCTGTGCAAATTCTGCCTGGGGCAGCCGCATGTCCGTGTGCCCCGTGAGCGAGTGCCGGGGGGAAAGCAGTCCCTGGAGGATGTGCGGTACCTGCTGGTGTCGGCTGTAGTCGGGAGGTGTCGGGGACAACAGTGCCTGCTGTAGTGCCGATGCCGTGTAGTGCTGCTGCTGCTGATGTGCGTTCGGAGGGAAACTGGGGTACTGGTCGAGCTGCGGGACCTTCAGAGCTTGCTGGGCTGCAGGGAACCCGACCCCTCCCGGCGGGCTGTAGTTGCTGGGGGAAACGCGGGGCTGCTCCGGGAACAGGTGGGGGTGTAAGTGCACCTGGTCGTAGTTGGCGGGGGGATACCTGTTCACGTTCAGACTGCAAGGACAAGGAAAAGGACAAGTGACCGCTCTGCCCGGCGGGAGCCAGAGCTGCTCCTGCACGGGAGGGGCTTCCCCAGGCCCGTGGGACAGCAGCCCTGGCCTGGCTCAGCGACTCCTTCGCAGGACAGCGAGGGAGCAAGCACAGCGCAGACTGGCAGGGACACCACGTCTCAGGCTGAGACTGCCACTCCCTCCTGGCAGCGCCGGCCTGAGCCGGGAGCAGGCAGGCAGGGCCCTCACCTGTGCGACTCGGCACTGTCGGCGCTGAGCTGCTTGGACAGCTGCCGGTGGCCGTAGCTGAGGGAGGCCATCAGGCTGGCACGGTGCTGCATCTGGATCTGGCTGGCGCTGGGGCTCAGGGACATCCCCCGTGCGTGGGACGCCAGGCCCTGCCCGCTCACGGAGGCCCCGGGCAGGAGGCTGCTGCCGACCATGTCCCCGGGCTCCTGCACCTGGATGGTGACCTGCTGGGGCTGCGACTGCTGCTGCTGCAGGGCCAGGCACGTCAGCCCCATGGCCGGGGGAGGGGAACAGTTACCCGACTGCGGGAAGATTGTGTTGTGGGATGGCATCCCTTGGAACTGGGACTGGGAGGCAGCACCTACAAGGAACAAACACCCTCAGCACCCCTGCCAGCCCAGGGCGAGGCTTGGGAGCGAGATCTGCTCCATTCCCCAAGTGCTGGACAGGGATTGGATTAACTTGGTCTAGTGAAAGGTGTCCCTGCCTGTAGCAGGGGGCTGGAAAGGGATGATCTTTAAGGTCCCTTCCAACCCAAACCAGGCTATGATGCTATGATTCATTCCATGACTCTGGGCCAGGCTGGGAGCCGTGTCCGTATGGGTGCTCTGTCATGCTGTGCCAGCGTGCAAAGGTCACAGCCAGAGCCCCTTGCACCAAAACAGAAACTCTGCGGAGCTGACAGTGATTTGCATAAACCTGAGAATATCAGCCCTTCCTGCCCACCCCCGAGAGCGATAAGTAAGGATCTTGTGACAAGGAACCCGACAGCACATTCCAGCTGGCAGCTTCTCGCGAGCTCCCGATAACACCAGCCCTTGCTGCCAGATGGAGAATCTTTGACATCATCAGCAAACTGTGCAGGGCCTGGGCTGGGGGGGAACGGAGCCCTGGCAAGCCCACGCTGCTTGGGCAGGGTTTGATGGGATCACATGGCCCTGCCCCGCTCCCAGAACGCTTACCATGGGGCTGGAGCACGCTGCTGCTCACGGGGGGAGGGCTGCTGTTGGGTTGCCTGAAGAGATGATTGCTGGGGTGGTTCGGGGGCGGGCTGGATGGCTGGATCCGTAACCTACGCAGGGAAACAAGCACCTTCTCACCATGCCTGCTCCTTGTCGAGATGCTGTCTCAACTGTGAGAACTGATGCCAAACACTGCGTGTCTTGTTCAAAATAAACATCATAAAGCCCTTGCTGGGGATCCCAAGGTCTCTGCAGCTTGGCTTCTCTTCTGAGAGCCACCTCACTTGTCCAAGTCATTCAGGGAGTGAGCATGACCTGGTGGCTAGCACAGAAACCTGGGGACAAGGACACTGCAGGCTCACCTCCTGACTCACTGCACCTGGTGAGACACCCTGCTCTCATTTCCCGTAACTCAGCCTGCCTCACCTACACGTCAGGGTGCTGAGGGCAAGGAGCTCATCAAGGGCCTGGAAAGCTGTGAGACACCCAAGGAAGCATGAGAGAGCCTGGCTGCTGAAGTGGCAGCTTCAAGCCACTCAAAAGGCAGGACTGTCACTCCTCTGCTCAAAGCAGGTCTGTGCCTTTGAATCCAATTTCTCTGATTCTAAAGTCCTTCAGAAAGAATCCAGCTCAAAGGACCAGGCACATTCACCTGGGAACTGGCTGTGTCACTCTGACTCCACAGACCTCCAACTCAGCCTGGCCTCTCCTGAGTGTGTCAGCTCATCCCTGGGCTTCAGAAGAGTAAAACCCAGAGCTGTCCTAAAGCCATTTCTTTACCTCTGGAGCTGGTGAGTGAGCAGAGCTGGCTGGTTTTCACATGGAGCTTGCAAGGGTGGAGATGGCTGGGGAGGCCGGATACAGTCCTGAACCAGGCACCACAAGAAAACAAGAAGTGTTTGCAGTCAATGTCTCAGTCAGTAAATTTAGAAACACTGCTGGGTGAAGCAGGACATATCCAGATTCACCGAGTGTCAGTCCCTGACTGCAGCCCTGGCTGCCACAGCTACCACAGCAGCTGTGCAAACATCTCTGCTGAAATCCTTCAGCCTTCCCGCTACAGCAAGCCCAGCAAACTCCCCTCCCTCAGTCCCCCTGGGACCTGCTCACGAGTTGCATCTGCAGCAACACAGGAAAACAGAGCTGAGCCTTCAGCAGCTCTGGCACGGGCTGCACTACCTGAATCTGCTGATGAAGAATCTGATGGTGCTGCTCCTGCTGGTACAACATGTGCTGCTGCTGCGTCTTCTCCAGCGTCCTCTCGTCCATGTGCCCACCGTACATCTTCTGGAGCTGCTCACACTCCTGCAAGGAATCCAGCAGGTCCCATAAATGACCTTCTGGTGCACAGCACCCTGCTGTGTGCGGAACGCCACGCTCTGCAGCCCACCCCTCTGAGAAAAGCTGGCAAAGAAAGCCTAATCCATTTCCTGTGACAGAATCAGGTGTGCAGTGACATGGCAAACAGCCAGGGAAGCAACGGGTGCACGTGACACCGAGCTGGCCCCGCTGTGTCCCCTTAATGCAGGCAGCAAGCTCTGGAAACGACACTTCAAGGTGAGGAGAGCAGCTCATTTGTACCGTGCTGCAAGGGGAAAGGCCTGTCCTGAGGCCAAATCCTGCTCCAGCCATTGGCAAGCTGTGCCTGGCTGCGCAGGGAATATCCCACAGAGCACTCCAAGCTCTGGTGGTAGGAGCTGCCCCTTCCCGGGACTTCCTGGAACAGCCCCAAAACTGCTGCCAGAGGAAATGTGGGAGAGCAGGAGCTGCAGTCTGACAGTGCTGGTGCACCCTGCAGGGACAGGCAGGACACCCATGGGTGGGCACAGCATGATGGTTCTCCCCAGAAAAGAGGGGGCAGGAATCCCCCCAGGTGCCCAACTGCAGGTGAACAGCTCATACATCCAGAGGACACTCAGGGTTTGCTGCAGGCACACGGGGCAGGAACAAACCCTCAGCTGCAAAGTCCCCACTGTGTCCCTCAGCCTTTTGTGTAAAGATTCCTCTTTTGCTTCCTGAAGCAGCAAGACCAAGGCAATAAGAATTCCTCGTGGAGGCTGTTTTGAGGACCCCCCTCTCACCTGCTGAAGCTGTTTGATGCTGCTGTTATTGCCCATCTTCTCCAGGTGGGCTTTGAAAGCCTGGATGCTGGCAGCCCCGTCGGAGAAGCGCCGGACCGGGGAGAAGCGCTCGGTGGGGAGGTGCAGAGTGTTGGAGTCCTTGTAAATAGAACTGAACACAGGGGAAGGGGGTTAGTGACGTGACACCAGCCAAAACACAAACTCCAGTACAGACCTTCCATTTCCAGCAGCCTCCCAGCTGCCTGGATGCTGCACACTGGGCAGTCAGAACGGGCCCATCTGAACCAGGCTGTGCCCAAGGCACCACAAGCACTTCCCCTTCACAATGAGGTTCCTTTGCCATCAGAGGGAGCCAGATTTTTTTCAGGAGCTGTTTTCTCCCAAAGTTGGGGCTCCCCATTATCACTGAGCTCCTGCCCTGCCATTAGGTGCCACTTGTGTTATCAGGAGCAGAGATAACCTGGCATACACTCGTCACAATGTGCCTCACAACAAACAGCTGAGGCTCTCTGCCTGCCCTCATGGCTTCCGGGCAAGTGCTGTCTGTGGAAACTGATTTCTGTGCAAATCACAGAATCACAGAATGGTTTGGGCTGGGAGGGACATCTTCCACTATCCCAGGTTGCTCCAAGCCCGGTCTACCCTGGCCTCAGACACTTCCAGGGATGGGGCAGCCACAGCTGCTCTGGGCAACCTGTGCCAGGGCCTCCCCACCCTCACAGGGAGGAATTTCTCCCATCAGTCAAGGATTTTTTTTGTAAAGACTCTGCAGATGCCATCTCCAGAACCCACAAGCAACACTAAATGCACAGGCTCCAGCAGCAGCCTTTGTCTGTGAGCAGGTCATGGAGACGTGGTCTTCACAGCACCTCTGACACCAAACCCAGCAAGAGCCCACCTGGCTGCAGCTGGAGTGGTGCTGAGCTCCAGAGGTCACTGAGGGCCTGTTCCAGGCTCCCCTTGTCACAAGGGGACTGATGCTGGACCACTTCCAGCAGGCTGGGCTCAGTGTTGTCACTGTCTCTGCCTTAGGAGGACATAGTTCAGTTTCCTTCCAAGGAAAGAGCTGTGCTCCTGCCTTTTGAAGCCATCCCATCCATTATCCTGATCCATTTGTTCTCCTGTTGCATTGATGGAGAGCAGAAGCTACAGATAAAATCATGCTGAGTTTTTGAAACCTGTGTGGGCAAGGCAGAACAGCTGCACTTCCCTGAACAGCTGTACTTCAATTCTGCTTTCGGATATTTAACGTGACAAAGATGAAGATACCTCGGATGGCTTAAAATAGGTTAAGGGCTAAAATAAAACCCACCTGCCATTCAAAAATGTGGTTTATTTACACAATGACTGCTAATTTCTGTGCCAGGTATGTAATGAACTCACTGTGGAACACTCTGTTTAGACCATGGTCAGATGAAATTTCCGTGATTTCACAGGAAAAACACAGAACAGGCTCACAGCACGTTACAACACCAAGAGTGGAACGAGCAGATACCACCCTGCTCATGATGCAACAGCTTCAGGACTCCAGAGCCAAGAGCCAGAGGTGACACCAACGTTATTTACAGGGTAAGTGTGTTTGAAATATTGTAAAAATTCCGTTCCTGCTGTGTGTGAGGGACTCGGCTTACCTTTAGGATTTGCAGCAATCCTGAAAGCAGGACACAGCACATTCTGCTTGTTTTGCAAGCTGCACTCCTCCTCCTATCAAGCTGTGGCCCTAGAAATGTTTCCCTTCCTGCTCATCCCATCCCCCAGGCACCTCTGAGGGAGTAACTTGAGGGCAGAGAGGTGTTTATCTTGGTTTTCCAGAGCTCCAGCGTGGCACTAGCACTGTCTCAGTCTGCTCAGAGTTCACCTGTCCCTGCTGATCACATCAGTGCTCAGCTCAGCAGGTCTCTGGCTCCAATAAAAAGGGCTTTGTCAAGCCTGCCAGTGTGAGCAGCCTGAGGGGCTGCACAGCAGCACCAGCCTGGCCTGGCAGCCACTGCTTTCCCAACAGGCAGCAAACTCCAGTGTGCAGCTGGGTCGCTCCTAGCACGGAGGAGTCAGAGCACTTTAAAGCACTTTTAGGATGGATTTTTTTTGTTAAGAGGAATTTAAGCTCCCTCTGTGGCATTAGCATCTCCAGTTGGCTGCTGTGACAAGGACTCTGTCACATTAACACCTCTCCATCAGGACTGTCCCTCCCACACATCCTGAGTGTGTTTAGATCCAATTCAAAGGTTCCCTCTTTCCCAGACATTGTGATTATTTTTTTCCTTCCCCACCCAGATTCCTTTTCTCACATCATTCCCATCAAGGGTTCAGGTGAGAAATGAAATTACTCTCGAGGAGCTTTGCAAAGAGACTTTGCAGTCAGAACACACAACTCTGGTGCAGAACAGTGAGGGTTTTAAGCTCTGCTGTGGATGACTCTTGGTGCAATCTTTTGCCTGCATCTGCCTCCAAAAATGTTCTGTAGCAAATCTGCTTCCTTGATGCCTACCATTACACAGGGAAAAGCTTTCCTCTAAAAACAAAAAAGCTTATTCCCAATATTTCTGTGATGGCAGCCATTCCAGCAAATCATCCCCAGCCACAGAAGTGGGACTGGAGGGAAGAGCCAGCTGATTCCTGCTGGTCCCTGCAGGCAGGGGGTCAGACACCCTCTGCTCTGTGGGTCTGCTCTTTGTCCCTGTTCCTCCTCCTCCTCGTCACCCCTCCCTGCCAGCGGGATGTCCTCAGTGCTCCACTCCAGGGCCACCTGGGCAGGACTCCTGGCGCAAGCTGCCCGGCCGGCCGGTGCCGTTACTCACCGGTGCTGGTCGGGTCCCAGGTGTGGAGCCCAAGCCCGGGGTCGGAAGGACTGCTGTCCTAGCTGCCTCTGCAAGTCTGGAGGGATTTCAGCTGTAGGGTTGGTCATGGCCAGAGTGTGCCTTTTTGACCTATTTGCCAAGTATCTGCAACAAGCAGGAGCACATTTTATAAGAGACTGATGGGAGTACTCCGGAAACGGGGAGCGTTAGACAAGCCAGAGCAAACGGGAAGGAAGAAGCTTGTGCAGTGCTCAGAACACGCCGGGGACACGCTGCCCATGCCCGTCACAGCACTGGCTCGCCAGCGCTCTGGGGACAAGTGTGGCTTCAGCTGCTGGTGCTCCACTGCCAGCCTTGGAAGGAAAGAGGAGCCGTTTGCTCTTGCCAGCAGGAAAGCCACGTTTCACCTCAAGGGGAATGCTGGTATGTCCCTTTGGGAATACCCACCTGCCCTCAGCGTGGATTCACTGCACCAGCCCGGGGGAGCCAGGGCAGAGATAACCCAGCAGGAGCCGGGCACAGAGCAGAGCTGCTGCTCCTGCCAGGGGAGCCCTCGCTCCTCAGACCGACCCTGGGACAGCCCGGGTCCCTGGGACACCTCGTCCCAGCAGGGAAAGGGTGCGAGGGGCACCCCAGGCTGCCCGAGGAGCATGAGGAAGGGCTGGGCTGAGGCAGGGCTGTGCCAGCCCGGTCCAAGTGCGCCATCTAGTCCCTGCTCCGCCCCGGGAAAGTCGGGAGCGGCCCGGGATGCGCAGGGAACGGGAACCCGAGCAGCAAGAGGGTCCCTCCCTCTGGAGCCACCAGCACCAGGGCTGGGCTTGCCTCTCACGCCAGAGCTGGGAGGCAACAGCTTAAACAAAAGCCCCCTCTGCACTGGAAAAGAGCTGCAGGTCTCCTGCAAAGCCCCCAAAGACCAGGGAGGGGGAACTCGGAGCCTCTGCTCCGGCAAGGACGTGAGGAAGGGGCAGGCAGTGCTGAGAGCTGCTGCCTGCCTGCTGCTCCCAGCACAGCCGAGCCCAGGGCAGTGGGGCCCGCAGAGAGGGGCTGAAGCCCCTGCCCAGGGCTGGCTCTGCTCAGGCTGGGCCCGCTCAAGGCCGCTGGGATGAACGCCCACGGGTGGACTCGACCCTTTCTGCCCTGTGAACCAGCAGCGAGGCAGCTGCTGTAACCAGGCCAAGCACCACTTGGCCACTGACACCTGCACATCCTCACCTTTGCTCTTTTCCCCTGCAACTGCCCCCGGGAAGCAGAAAGAGCAGCAAGCAATACAGACTTGCCCAAACCCAGCCTCCCTTTGCTGCTGAAGCCACTCAAGCAGGAGAAGCAGGTTAACAGTGCCGTGGTGCCCCGCCAAAGCCCGTGCCATTAGCTGTTTAAGAATCATTTGATGCAGGCAGGGAAAGGTTCCCAAAGAGCTTTGCTGTTGTGGTTTGCTAAGATCATTTTATTTCAGCCCTCCAGGGAACAATCCAATCACGAGCTCTAACAGCGTTTCGGGTGGAAGAAAGTTTCCCAAAGCTCAAAGGAGATGTGACTGTTCCCTGGAACAGAGAGAAGACTGTGCTCTGCTTTCAAGGTCAGTTTAAGGAGGGCAAAAGCTGCTCACTGGTGGCTGCAAACAGAGTATTTGGGGCAGTGTTCTGAGAAGCTAAATATTTGCATCTGTCCCTGATGTTAATGCTATTTACCCTTCTCCTCTGACGACTACTGACATGTCGCAACACAAGGGGGTGGAGAAGTTAGCACACAACCTGGATGGTGCTTTTTCAAGGCCATCTGGTGGAAGAAGAACATGTGCTGTGAAAGAACTAAGGGCAGCACAGTCGAGAGCAGTGAAGTGACCTCTGAGTCCAAGGGGACTTGGTTTTCAGTGGGATCTGAACATTTCATGCCTTGCAAAACACTGCACAGGGGTTTCAAAATGCTGCCAGCTGAGCTAATGCTTTAAAGGCTCAGCTGAAACCTTCAAGTTTAGAATAGTGAAAATCTGCCCAGGTAAGATGTCCAGGCATCCCCTTGCCAAGAATGAGATTTATCGTGTTTGCACAGCCAAAAAGACCACCTGCTGTTTGAGGTGCTGTCAGAGGATGTTACTGGCCCTATACTGTAACTGTTAATGGCTGTTGAAGCTATTATTGAGGCTACCAGTACACTTTCCAGGCTGAGGT
Source organism: Promerops cafer (assembly GCA_013398275.1). Lineage (NCBI taxonomy): Eukaryota > Metazoa > Chordata > Aves > Passeriformes > Nectariniidae > Promerops > Promerops cafer. Next base: position 25,107 of record VZSE01000325.1, read on the forward strand.
AGGCAAAAGGAGTCCCAGGGCACAGCCTGTCACTGCTCACACCCACTGTTCCTTGGGAGCACCGAGAGGAGCACAGCTGGCCAGGGCTCTGGAGCATGATCTGCACCCGCCCCAGCGTCACCCTGCCTGCAACAACCCCCAGTCTGAACCCCTGTGAGCCCCTGAGGAGCCACTCCCTTACCCAGGTGATGACCTGTGCAAAGGGGGGATCCAGAAAGCTCTTCCAGTTTGAGGTAAGAGGCAGGAGCACCCACCACACGTAGTGCCCAGCTGGTTAGCAGAGAAGAAACTATGCAAAAGCTCCTAAGAAAATGTTAGCAAGGCCATGGTTAGTGTGTTCGTGGACTGAGAAAGTACAAGCACATTCTACCCACTTCCTACAATGTGTTTAGAGCAGACACAGAGAACAGAAGTTCCCAGCCTGAGAGCTAATAATGCTTTCCTTATTGGAGCAGACTATTTTAAGGCCTGATGCTAAAATTAGCAGCTAGAGGTACCCGTAATTCCAGCAAGCTCACTTTGTTTGAGGCATCAGAGTTGGATGTTTACTGCATGTCTTGATACAAAAGCTGCTGCACTGGCACCCAAGGCCACAGAGGAGATTCTCCCAGCTCCAGCACCCAGCAGGGAGGGGAATCCCTCGCACTCACTTGGCAGGTTAGTGTGGATAGCATGCTGGTGCACACTAAGCAAAGGAATTTAGCAGTTCCAAGAGTTTCTGGAGAACCTACTGCTCAACCAGCTACCCATTTCAGGGGAATCCAGCTTTGCAAGCACCCAGCAGTGCCAGAGGAGTAACTGCCTACAGTAATCAACACCCACGGGAACAGGAGAAGTGTTGAGCCTTTGCTGTAAAATCAGCAGTGGTGCCCTGATGAGGTGGCTGTGTTTGAATCAGCTCTGGAACAGCCCAAGGTGAGCCTCGTGGAGGTAGGAAGGGCAAATGTTAACAGTGGGAGTTACCTCTGCACAGCTTCCTGATCCGGCTCCCCATCGGAGCTCTCCTCGTCCACAGGGGTGACAGCTGGGACAGCCTGCAGGGAGAGAAGGCACAGCTCAGGAGGACACCCAGCACAGTCCCCTCCGCACAGGGGACACCTGATCTTCCCAAACAAGCTTCCACAGGGGTGTGTGTTGGCTCCTCTGCAGCACCAAGGAAACCTGGCCAGGAACCCCTTCCAACATTCCTTCCCCAGTGCAACTGCCTGGGCAGGGCTGCTGCTTCTTGGAGAATTCACTGATGCAGATGCACCCAGGGAGCGAGAACACGCCTGAGATGGACACTTGAGTTTTCTCCACGGGATCAGCAAAGGACAAAGGCAACCATTAAAAAGTGCACGAACACCACCAGCTCCAGAGAGGAATACACAACCCCACCTGCCACCTCCGGGAGAGAACAGCAAGTCCTGCACGGGGGAGCAGGGGAACCTTTGGCAGCGAGCAGGGACGCCCCTGCAGCGCCGGGCCCGCTGTGACCTGGGCACAGCCACCTCTGCCCGCGGGAGGGGACGCTCTGGAGCACTCTGCCTCCCGGTGCGACTCACCGGCGTCATGGTGACGAGCGGCGAGGGGCCCCGGGGCCGCTTGAGCAGCTGCTGCGCGTGCAGCTGGATGTTGGCCCCGCCGTCCGACGCGCGCCGGCCCAGCGGGCCCATCCCGTTCAGCAGCTGCAGCGTGGGGGGCTGCAGCAGGGACTGCTCCTGCAACACACACACAGCACCGTTACCCACCCGAGCCCGCTGGGCTTCAGGGATGTCAGCAGCATCTCGGAGCGATGCGGGGCAGGGCCAGGGCTGGGCAGCAGTGGGGGAGCAGGGTTTAACTCTGCAGCTCCCTGCACGCTGCTGTAGCTGCCAGGCAGGCTGCAACCTGCAGCTCAAAGCCAGGCAGCACGGTCCTATTTCTCCCCAGCCCATTTATTGATTTCATATGGCATTGCTCTTTCATTCTTCAGCTTTTTCACAGAATCACAGAATGGTTTGGGTTGGAAAGGATCTTAAAGATTATCTCATTCCAGCCCCCTGCCATGGGCAGGGACACCTTCCACTGTCCAGGTTGTTCAGAGCTCCATCCAGCCTGGCCTTGGACACTTCCAGGGATGGGGTATCCGCAGCTTTTCTGGGCAACCTGTTCCAGTGCCTCATCATTCTCACAGTAAAGAATATTTTCCTAATATTTGATCTAAACCAACTTTAGAGAACCAATTGGAATCATACACAAAGAGAGTCATTCTTGAGTCTTATGCAGTCCAAGGAGTGACAAACAGAGGGAGCACAAACACCTCTCCCACCTGGCAGGGCACAAAGCACAGCAGGGATCATGGGCAGTACCTTGTACTCCAGCTGCCCCGTGGGCTGCAGGTTCTGCCTGGGCAGCACGTTGTGCATGAAGTTCACATTTGGGGTCACCTGCAGGAACGGAGCCTGAGGAGTGACACGGGGGAAGCCAGGCAGGAGCTTCTGCAGGTCTTCCATGACTTCCGTCCTGTGCAATCACATTTGGAGAGGGGAGTTAGCCATGATGTGAGGAAGCCCCTCACAGACCCGGTACACCCAGCTTCCCTTCACAAAAAGCTTCCTACTGCTCTGGAAAATGGTCACACAGAGCAGACAAGCCACTCATTGGTTTTATTTGTCCCTTTTTTCCCCTCCATGTTGAGATTTGCCAGATTTAGCTCTTGGCATTAACCTCGATGGCATTTATCACAAAAACTTCACCCTGGACATGACAGCAGCGCAGCTCAGGTGAGACACTTGCCTTGACCAAAAGCACAGCCCCCCCAGAGCTGATCAGAAGAGCAGGAAGAAAGTACCTCATCCCCATGAAAAATACTGAGCAAGCTGTGCAGGGGGACTGGGACCTTTACAGGAACACCCAGAAGGACCAAAGCCACATGCTGGGAGTGAATGTCCAGGTTAGAGTGCAGCACTCACCGTGGGTCAGCTACTCCCACTGTGTGCCTCCTCATGGAGAGGTAGCGGACCAGAGCCTCAGGTGAGGGTTCCTCCCCTTCATCACTGTCCAAGTTCATTGTTCCATCAGTCTGGGCAGGACAAACATTGGAGATGTTGAAATGCAACACGAGGATCAAAGGAAAGGCTTCAGTGTGAGCCAGGAAAAGAGCTTGCAGGGGTCATGGGGATGTGCCTCACCTCCACAATTTGGTTCTCAGGGTTGATGAGCTGGACTTGGGGTACATTGATATTCATGGTGTTGCCTGTCTGTTCTGTCTGCTGAGTGGAGAGATCAGGATCAGAAGACACAAACACAGCACTGCTTTACAAACACTGCTGGATTAACACCAGCCCTAAGCACCTGGAACAGGGAGGTGACCCTGGAGCCAGTGAAGAGCTGTTTATTCTCAAGAGGTTGCCTCTTTTACCCCCCTTCCTTCTGTTCACGCAGGGTCAGCATCTCTTTTGCTTCCCTTATGACCTGGCCTCTCCCAGAGCAAGTGCTCATTGCTCCATCAGCAGCACAAGGTGGGGAAGAAGCATCACACAGCAGCCCTGGGCTAGGAACTCCAGCTCCCAACAACTCCCTCAGTTCCTTCCCCTCTGTCACTAAGTGAGCAGGAGACTGTCTGAAGGATGTTCAGCCAATGCACAAACTGCTCCTAACCTCAGGATTAGGACACCCTAAGCATACACCAAATTCTCAGATGAGGAACGTTTTGACACTCCAGCCGGGGTGTGGACACCCACGAGCAAGTCTGAGTTTAGCAGGCAAGGCACTGGCTGGCCCTGCAGGGCTGGAAGAGCCCTGGCAAAGGGGATGCACCTGGATGTTGGCCGAGGTGGGGAAGGTCATGGTGCGGGGGATGCTGGGCGAGGGTGCAATGCGCAGGTTCTTGTGCCTCTTGAGGCGGTCGCAGAGCAGGCTGTAGATCGCGCTGTAGTGGTCGTACGCGTCGGCTCGCAGCGACTGCAAGGCAAAGCACAGCGGTCACTCCCTCCTGTGCAGTGATAAAATACATCTTGTACTGTGCTGGGGCTGCTCGGCGGCCTCCAAACACAGCCCCTGATCGGCAAGAGGAGCAGGCAGGACACGCCAGGCCTCACCTGCACCGTGCGCTCCTTGTCCAGCCCCATGTCCGCCATGGCCAGCAGCACGTCCTCGTTCAGCGGCTCCAGCTGCCTCTCGGTCTTCAGGTGCTGACACTCTGCTATCAGCTGTGAGGGCACAGGCACAGAGTCAGAGCTGACACTCCCAAAGGCACACTGATGAGTCACAGCGCTCCGAAGAGCCCGAGCACCGGGCTCTGGCTGCAGCTGGCGTGAGGTCTGATGGCAACCGATCTGAAATCCACTGCCCCAAGCTCCCAGTGCCAGGGGGGAAGATACAAAATCGTACGTAGATAAGGAGTGATGTGGAAAGCAAGGCCAGGAGACACAGAAAAGGGAAAGGCCAGCCCTGGGAATGAGTGTTCCCAAGGAGCAGAACCAACACTGCAGCACCACGCGCCCGGAGCCCGTTTGAGTCGCTGAACAGACCCTGCTCGCTGCTGCTCACCCTGTCAAACTCTGCATCAGCTTCCCCCAGCTTCATCCACTTGTGTTTGCAGATCTGCTCCATGGAGAGCCTCTTGCTCGGGTCCAGCACCAGCATGTGGCGGATCAGGTGTTCACACTCTGCCAGGGAAGAGAGGCCGGGTCACCCGCGGGGAGGGACACGGCTGCTGCAGCGTTCCCTTTCCACCTCCCCTCTTGGAAGACACCTCACAAAAACACTGCTTCTCTTCACACCTGCTGGGTCCCCAGCGTGCCACACTGCTGCAGACACTGACTCCCCTGTGCTAGGAAGGAGGGAAGCCACCCTGGCTACACAGAGCCCTGTCACCCTGCCCCTGCCCATCTTGATGTGAGTGGCTTTTGTAGGTTGAGAGCAAAGGACCCTTAGAATGTTCTCCACTCCACAGCTGTGCCATCGTATTACACCTGTGCTGTCACCAAGAGGGACTGCTAAGGCTCTCCTATTTAGGCTTTAAGTTTGCTTTGAAAGCTCCACATTTTAGCAGAATTTTCTGCCTGGAGAGAACCTCTTCCCCAGATAAGACAGCAAGCAAGGAAGTCTTCAGCTGGGAAACTCCACACAAAATAATTCCTTAACCCAGCAGCAGGCAACCAAGTACCTATACGCGACTCTCTGTTAAACTGATTTTATATGAAAATTAATCACACTTTTCACACCCAAGATTTACTACTGAAGTGTTTTTGCAGCAGCAGGACACAAACACTCATCTCTGACGGGGCTGCTGCTGTAAATTCATGCCCCATAATGCTGTAAAAGGTGAAACTCAGCGAGGTGTGGTGAAAAGCCCTGCGTCCCCAGCTGCCTGCCCCCTTACCTGTGGACATGAAGAAGGGGATGCGGAATTTGCCGCTGAGCACCCGCGCGCGCAGGTTCTGCAGGGTGCTCCCGTCGAAGGGCAGCGCCCCGCACACCAGCACGTACAGCACCACGCCGAGGCTCTGCACCCAAAACAAACCCAGTCAGCAGTGCCAAATGGAACTCAAACCCATCTCTGGGCAACGCACGCCCCTGGCACCTCCCCACAGGGAGAACACGGGACGCAGTAGCCAGAATGCAGTTTTGGAAGCGTTTCTTTGGAAAACACTTTTTGCTGTGTCAGGGCTTTTCTCCAAGACGTGCACTGAGCACTCGGGAAGCAAAGCCAAACTAACAGAGCAAAAATCAGATCAAAGTCAGAGAGAAAGAGGCTCGTCACATACCCAAATATCAACCTTCGGCCCATCGTACTCCTTGCCTTCAAAGAGCTCTGGAGCAGCATAGGGAGGACTCCCACACCAGGTTTTAAGGAGCTGGCCAGGGGTGAAGATGTTGCTGAACCCAAAATCTGAAAGAACAAAGAGAACCGATGAGAGGAATGTGATTCACTCCAACTGTCCTGAACAAATGGCATTTCAGTAACTTGCTGAGTCTGGTAAAGTCACGTACAATCCTGTAATGGGTAACTGCTACACAGACACTGGAAATGGAATCACTGAGGTTAGAAGAGACCTCCAGGGTCATCAAGTCCAACCTGTGCCCGATCCCCACCTTGTCACCAGCCCAGAGCACTGAGTGCCATGTCCAGTCTTTCCTTGGACACCTCCAGGGGTAGCGACTGCAAACCTCCCCGGTGCCCTGAGCTCTGGGCAGTGCCAGGAAGGACAGAGTGCAAAGGGAAAAAGAATGAGAATTCTGATTTTTCCAGAAAGCACCACAGGGGCTGCAAACATTGGTTATGGAGGGCAGCTCTACAAACAGAGTCAAATCCTTCACCAAGAGCACATAACAAATCCTGAAAGACAAAGGTCTTCACCTCACAGGCAGCCAACCATCATCTCATGCGGGCATTAATGGCATTCTCTGTTAATTAACCTGCCTCCCCCTGGCTCACAGCTGGGACCTGCACTGCAAAGGGCAAAGAAACCAGTCTGGATCCAAGAGACAGGAGCTGGTTCTTGTAAAAAGAAAGAATCTTCACTACATTTCCTTCCTTTTTTTCTCCTCAATTGAACTGAAGCAATCACAGTCCTAGACAGGAGTTCTGAGGTGTCCACATGTTTTTTCTAACACATTCAAGATTACCCAATATTACCAGTTAATTACCAATTAATTACCAGTTCCACATCGAATTCCAAGTGAGGATCACCAGTGATGGCCAACAGCTCTGTGCCAGAGGCAGGCAAGTCCCACCAGCACCCCCAGAATGCACTAACTGGTGAGCCTGTGCTCCCTCTTGCTGCTCTCCTTACAGGATTTTCCATGACCTAATTTCAGGTGACTCTTCTCCTCCTTTGCACAGCGTCTGCAGAACCCAGCAGACCACCTGCCAGCTGCCAGCTCAGCTCCAGGGGGGCACAGCCGAATTCCTTCTCCCTGTCCCTTTGCAGGGAGGAAATGCTCACTGTGGAGATGATTTATGCATGTGGAGAATACCTAACCCAGCCTGTTCCTGTGGAAACACCTGGAGTACACACCAGGCTGCTCCAACCCCACCTCAAAACAGAGCAGAGACGGTAAATGTTCTTTAAAGGCACGGTGGAATCAAAACAAGGCACTTACACGCCCGTTGGGCTTTTACTGTTGGCAGTGAAGCCATCTAAACCTCCAGTCAGCCTTTGGAGGACAATTCCAGGGAAACAGCACACAGCTGCACAATTGTCTTTTCCACCTCTGCAAGCTTTTGAGCTGCTGTCTCACGTTCAAAGCAGGATGTGTAACAAGTGCCTGAGTTACAGCACCGGAGCCGGCAATAAACGCTGCAGCACTGGATGGATTTCTCAACACCCAGCATCTGTATCAGGTTTAGACATAAACTCCTTATGACTGTGGAATTTTGGCACTTCCCATATATTGAGCAAGTTATCCTGGTTTAGTTACTTTTATTTGTCCTTGTAAGTACATGAGTGGGCCTTGAGCACCTGGGGAACCACCTGTATTTTCCAAGGAGTGCACGGCCGGGAGCAGCTGCAGCCCTGCCCAGGTGAGAGGCCCGAGGTGCTCCCCACTCTGCTGCACAGGTCACAGCGAGTGTCAGCAGCAGGGGCAGGGCTGTGCCATTCCAGGGCTGTGCCATTCCTGGTCCGTGCCATTCCAGGGCTGAGCCATGCCAGCTGGCAGCACCGCGGCCTCGGAACAGACACGCAACAGCTGCCTCCTGCACCCTCCTCTGCTTCCTGCAGATTGGTTGGCTGGGAAACTTCATCCCTTCCCCATCGTGTGGAAATTCGTCCAGGGACTCGCAGCCCTTTTGGACAGGGAGAGGAGGTGGGCAGAAGGGAGTGCAGAGTCTGTCCTTAGGCAGCTCTGCGCTGGCCCCGCGGCTGCCCCGGATCTCGGGGTGAAACCTCTCCCTGTGCAGAGATGCTGCCGTGCCCAGCCCCTCCCGGGCTCGGGCAGCCAGGCTGCTGGGCTCTGTGGGGAGCTGGAGCCAGGCAGATCCTGTACAGGGATCTGTTCCCAGGCTGGAAACGGCTTCCAGATCCCACCTGCACTGCGGGACTGAGGTCAGGGCTGGGGAAAACAGCAGGGCTTTAAAAACCCAAAGAAAGTTCACGGGAGGATCTGAAAACCCCGGAGCAACTAAGTACAAAATCTAAACCAAAGATAAACACAAATTACAACTTAAATAAACTTTCTTAGAATCTATGGCCAAGGAGATGCATAAATCCAAATCCTCAGGGAGCAATCAGGTCTCATTCCACAAACAAATGCAGAGGGAAAGAGGCATTTTTGAACAGCAAGGTGAATCACACTGATGTGATACAGGGAAAATAGTTAAAACAAACATCTCTGCTATAAAACAGTGGGTCCAGTCCCTCAGGTTTCCTTGGAGCGGAGCTCAGGGAGTGGCGTCAGCCTCTGCCCAACAGCGATTTCATCCTCAGGAGGGGAAGGAGCAGCCGCCTCCTGCAGACGAGTGCAAAGCGATGCACAGATCAGATTCCTCTCGGAAACCGTACCCGGGAAGGCCGGGGTGTTTAGCAATCATCAGCTCCTGGCTGAACTCTCCGGCTGGGAGCACGGGGAACGCAGTGCCAGCAGCTACTGACTCAGACTCTGAGAAGGTACACTGGAGAAAAAGCATCCATGGGAAAAATGAGAGCGAGGGTCACAGCCCTGGGATCTCGCTGTTTATGGAAAAATGGCCAAGCAGCAATCAATCAAAAACCAGCCCAAACAGTGACCACCAGTGAGAGCAGCAGCACTGCCCACCCCGGGGTGCAGGCTGAGAGCCGGCACCTGCCTAATGCCAGGCAAGGGATTTAAAGCTGCAAACGGACATCAGGCAGAAAGTGCCAGAAAATCTGCCCTGGTGAGAGTCTGAAAAGCTCCAAAGTTTGAGTTGGACACAGGTAAGGGGTTTGGCAGTGAAGGTTCAGCTGGTTCTCCACCAGTGTCACTGGTGTGTGCATTTCTGTAGCATTTCTCCTGGGAGGTCTGGTGTGAAGCAGACCTGTTGCTATCACTTTTTTTTTTTTTTACTCTTGAAACAATGGAAGAACTGGTGTCAAGTTGTAATTGCTGAGTTATAGGGAGAAAACTTAATACTTGGAAAATCCTATACCATAAATCAGCTTTTCCAGGCTACTTTTCAAAGCACTACAGCATCTTCCTGCCAAGGCAAACACTGCCACCACCAGGGTGGGGACTATCTCCGGGAGTCATTCTGGGAGCACAGATTTGGAAGGAAAATAGTTTCCAACTCCCTTAGATAAAAAAAGGTTTCCACAATTTCCAGAGCTTCTCAGCCTGCTCATGTGGACATTTCTCCAGCAAATCCAGCTGAATTCCAGTTTCCACCTGGGTTAGTTTTTAACTTCTCCCTCCCCCTCCACACAGAGCGGATTTTTCCCGTGAACACAAGATGGCCTCAAACCATTAGTGCAGTCTTTGCATGAAACACCAGAAAGTGCTCCCCAGCACCAGAGACCTCCCCAGCAGCCTCTCCCTGAGCTCCACAACCTCTCCACTCCTGCTCCAAGGAGCTGCACTCCTGCTTCATCAGCGATGCGTCTCTCACTTATCTCCTGCTCCCAGAACAGTGAGGAGCAGGTTATCATCCCTGGGCCAAGCAGGACATGGCTCACACTGTTAAGCACCAGAGGGAAGTCCGTGAAGTCCATCTCTCCTTCCTATTCCTTCCCCACTCCCTCCTCACAGATGGAGTATGAGGGAAGCAGAAGAAATTACTGATGATTTTACCACAAACAGAGTGTTGAACCCTAACACCTGGGGATGGTACATGAACAGCAACAATGAGATAGACTCTTTCCTTTCTTCAAGATGCTATCTGGACAGAGGAGTATTTCCCACCTCCCAGAAGTAAAATTGCTCAGACTGAAAAGTTTTGTAGCCCTCAGCACTTAAAAAAAAAATCAAGTTACAAACCCTTGCAAAAGCCAAATCTCACCCAGGAAGTCTGCTGGGAGAGGGGGCAGCCAAGTGCTTTCCAAAGGTGCCCTGTTGTGCTCTAGGCTCTGGGAGAATTAAATGCTGAGTACAAGATCTACCACTTCCAAAGCCCATGAAATGAGATGACCAGCACAGAATCACAGAATATTCTGAGTTGGAAAGGACCCAAAAGGATTGAGTCCAACTCTTAAGTGTTAAATCTTGTTGGTTCAACTGGTCATAATCCCACCAAGGCCAATAAAGTCAAGCCTAGTCAGTGACCCCAGAGATGAGCCAAGGCCCAGTCTCGTGGTCAGAGGATCACAGATGTGCAGCTCTGTGTTAGGTCAGGACAGAAATGCCCAGGGAGGGAGCTCTCTGGAAGGGCAGTTAGTGACAAGTTAGTGGCAGTTAATGTGTTCAGCTGCTTCAGCTTCTCCCCCTGCAGGGAATAAAGCCCCAAAGCACTGAGGCCACTCTGGCTCTGTCACAGCACATCGTGAATGGTTCCAGGAGCGCAGTTTCCCCTTCACTGCTCCCCCATCCACCTTGTCATCCCTACTTTGCCATTCCTGCTCTCTCACCTAGCCTGACCTGCTCTGAAGAAGCCTTGAACCAGCAGCAGGACTCAGAACAAGGTCAGTTTAGTGACACTGTCTCACCCATCACCCAGAGGACTGAACGCCACAGTGTCTGCAGCCTGGGAAGCCAAACCTGTCTTTTTTTCCTTCTTCTTTTACTTTGCACTGCTTGAAGGGAGGTATAAATCTCCTGGCTACAACCTGGCAGCTTCAGCTCTGGGCAGCAGGCCACACAGAAATCCAAAGCTTCCTTTAGCTGCACCACGTTTCCTTCTCCCTGAATACCTGGAAGCAGCCAGTGCCTACATTTATTAACTCCTGAAAGCAGCTGCCTTCCTCCCACACCGCTCAGCTTAGCTCACCTGCTATTTTGATGTTCAGGTTTGCATCCAGGAGGAGATTCTCTGCCTTCAGATCCCTGTGGACTATGTTACGACAGTGACAGAAGTTGACAGCAGCCACAATTTGCTTGAACTTTCTCCGGGCTTCCTTCTCGGCCATGCGCCCGTGGGCCACGAGGTGATCTGTGAGGTGAAGGAGAACACAGGGTTATGGACACAGGGGCTTCTCGTGCTCGTGCAGAGAGCTGGGCAGGTGGGAACAGCCTGGGCACAGCGTGGTTTCCAGCTCCAGCAGCAGACATGGAAGAGGCACAAGCAGGGATCGGGCACGCCGCTGCCAACCAGTCCTCGCCTGGGCTGGCTCTCAGTGAAAGGTTTTGAAATTAATTTTATACAGAGGACAGCTGAGGGGATGCCTGGAAAATTAGAACTGTTCTGTACACAAGGGCAAAGGTTTTAAAATCTTTTTCTACGTCAAAATAAAAATGAAGCTTTTCCAGCCTTTGCCTTCAGTCAGACCCCAAGCCTTGTACCACATCACCTCGAGAGGTGCAGCTTCCTGGCCACGTGCCATCCTTCCTTCCCCTGGCTTTTCACAGGAAACGTGTCCTTGGTCTCACATGCCTCGAAGATAACTCCTGCTGGAACCAGCGAGCTCCCAGGTAGTCACAGGCACAAGCAGCTGCTCACCTCAGCTCTCCAGCCAGCACAGCTACCACCAGCTGCAGGAGGGATTTAACATCCTCCCTCCTCTCTGCATCAATGCAACAACATCCTTGTGAAATCCAAGAAAGCATTTCATTATAAAAATGGAGCTGGCCTCCACTATGGAAATCTGAGCACTCCCAAATATTTTGCTGAAAGCCTGTACTCTCACTCAAAGGTAGTGTTTGTTGCCAGCTGGGCTTTCCTTGGAAGCCAGCACTGCACACACGGACAGGAAAAGCCTCTCCAAGAGATCACAAAGGCAGGCACACAGCAGTGACCCAGCTGAAGTCAATCCACTTAAAACCTGGAAGCAGCAGGCTCACAGAAGCCACTTGTCACCGTTCCACGAGTAGGGATGGACAGGCAGGAGACAGGCAGCAGAAAAGGCAGAGAAAGGAAGCCTCACTTCAGGAGGTTGTAACTCCTTGGTGGGGCCATCAAGTTGGCCTCAAAACATCTCTGGCCAAAATTAGGCTGAAGTGATTCACATCCCTCCCTAAACTCCATTGAACTGGGGGCTCAATACAGGTATCTGTTCTTGAAAATAATAACAATAAATCACTTGTGCAGGTCTCTCATCAGGTGGTTGTGTTTCTCCCCAGTCACCCATTCATTAAAATACCTGCGACATAATTGACTCGCAGTAAATACTAATTACCAAGATCCATCAAAGCAGTTGTGCTGCTCCTGACTGCACAGCAACCTACTTCTGCCTTTGCCCACTCATGTTGTGCAACAGACTCGAGGTGTTTTCCAAAGAACTTGTCAATTAACTCTTGTTCATCGGATAAACTTATTCCATAAGCAAATCTGAACCAGGGCTGGAGAAGGAAAACCATCACCAGGTCAGATCTGACCCTCAGCTTGCTCGCTGGGCAAAGCAAAGTGGCCATCTCAAATTGCCCCATCGTATTTCATTAAGGCATTTGCACGGTCATAAATTTGTTACTCTAAGGAGACTGACAGCAGAGCACAGCAAGGGCTGCTCCAATTTAAGCCACTGATCAACAGGTAATAGCTCAGCTCCTAAACAAGGTCATTCACACCTGCTCCACCGGGATTTGGGAGCCAGCCTGTCCATACAGCAAGTGCCTTTGAAACAAAGCACAAGGCTCCAATCTCTCAATGATTTCCGTAATACTTCAGCAATTCTCCTGCAGGCAAGAAGGCAAACCCAGATACTGCAGCAGGTGTCCTTCTGCAAGGCTCTCCTAAGTGTATTTTTGCCCAAACCAAGTTCACCAGTCCCAACACAGCCAGTGACACCTGCGTTCAGTGCTGGCACTTGGGGCACCCCTTTCCCCATGCCTCTCACCCAGAAAACTGCTGCCCCTCTGCCCAGCCAGTCCTGCTTAGGCTGCAAAAAGCCCCTTTTTAGGTTAGGCGTGAAATTTCACTTTTGATGAAGAACTGGGAGCGGAGGCCCAGGCTCTGCACGTAGGCACCGCGCTCCGAGCCCACTGACATTTCTGCACCAGCTCCAGAGGAAGGACAGAAACAATGAGGCTACAGAATACTTCACATACCACCAAGGGCAAGTGTATGCCAAAATTAACCATTGAGAGCTTCGTCTGCACAAACCTCCCATGCTACAGAGCTGACCTGAGCGTTGAGCTGGGAGCCAGCCCCCTGCTCTGAGCGTGCCAGAGCACGCGGAGCCGCGGCTGGGCCGTGCGGGCGTCACCGCGCCGCTCGGCGCACAGCGATGCTCCTCTGGGCGCCTTCCAGAGGGGAGGGAATGCATCAGGGCGTTGCACAACCCTTACAGACATCGGCCGCTGCTCTCTGCACTTACGTGGAGCACCTGACGCTGCTCTCTGCGTTAAAAAAACAATCCAATCCTACACCGAGGAAAAGCACCTTTGGTTCAGAGAGCACTGACACACAAGTTTCCGCTCCCCGCCTCTGGACAGACGCCTCGTGCTTTTAAGCTGCTTTCTGTCTGGAAAACAAACGCTGATGAAGCTTCACATCTCCTCTGCGTGGGGGATTAAGTCACATTTCCAGTGAATTTGGTGACCTTGTGATGTCAGAAGCAGTCTGACCTTCTAGACACAGGCACCACAACACTGTTCAGTGTGTCTGCCCAGTTCATGCTCACAGAGCCCAGGACAAGCGGGCGGGCGGTGGGGAGACAGGGCAGACGTGGTAACCACATCAACCAGATGATAATTTCCTAAATTTCCTGTGATTTTTTTGTTAATCAACCAAGAACCCATATTCCGTCAGTGAGGAGTGCAGATTATTTACAGTTTTCATAGTAAACAGCTGCAAGCAAGCAAACCAGATTTTTAGACTATATTCCATCTGACCTCAAAAAAGGACACTGGAGGGACCTGGAACAGAGACCACCCTATGTTTAAAAGGAGACATTCATTTCTTCATAATGTCAAACCAGCGACCCAACCACACGCAAAACACGGACAGGGACAAAAATAACAATTTACATTTGGCTGCTCAAGCCCACAGCAAACCCAAGGCCTGTCCCTGGTCCCTGCGCGCCGCTACGCAAACAAAGTGAATTATCAAAGCATTTCCAGTAAGAGATGAATCAAAGACTCTTACGGCACAGCTTGGCCACCGAAGGAGCACTCAGCCCTTTACTGGAAGTTTGGATAAACAGGTGGTGCAGCCCTCCCAGGTGCTGACCCGGGATCCCTGCAGAGCTCAGACAGGCAGGGACAGCCCAGACACGCGGCCAGCACTGACTGACTGTGGCCATTTAGAGAAACCATTGCTCCTTCAGCTGAAAGCTCTGACCTCCAGCACTGCCTGTGACATTCTGACAGCTCTTTGGTACCGTTTGAGCCTTGGGAAGTTCTGAAAGCATCAGGGAAGCAATGTAAGATGTGTTCCTTACAAAAACCTGCAGTTCACAACGGCACAATGCTGTAACTCGGGTTCTGTGGGGCTGCACTCAGCCCCACCCTGGGCACTTGGCATCCAGAAAACCACAGCTGTCAGCCCCCCTCGCCCTCCAGCACCACATTTTAAAGCCTATGTCATGCAGGTGCTGAGACACGACCAAAAGAAAGGCTGAAGAGACTCGGCACAGGCCCATTTCACAGAGAACCCCCAGTGCCCAGCACGAGGCACGGTGACAGTGGCTGCACTGCCCACACACACCTCACTCACCATCCCTGCAGCACATCCAGCCATTCCCAACGAGCCCAGGAGGGACAGGCACTGACATGAGGCACCGTGCAGGTGAGGTTCTGCCCAAGAGGGGAGCCCAGCTGCCCACGCTGCCATCAACTTTGTCTCCACCACACGAGGACATGAGACCCTTCAAGGAAACCTCCCCAGAAAGGGCTCCTGCTTCCTCCCTGCAAATTGCTTCCGCTGCTAGAACAAAGTCTTAACAGCTCCTCAGGAAACTCTGAATACAAAAAGCTGAGACTTGAGTTTTCCCCTCTCTGCTCTCGCACTGAGGGCAGTGCCCAAAAATCCTCAAAACTGGGCACAGAGGCACGACCTCCTGGCTTGGGTCTGGAGAAGCCTCACACTATTACAGAGCTGGCTGCTCCCAGCTATCAGCGAGCATGAAATGCTGGGCAGCAACATGGAAATTAGCCATGCTAATGAGCTGAATTTACTACAGCAGAAAATCTTTCAGAAAGCAATTAGGTTTTCACTTCGACTCACGCAGAAGGCTATTTTTGTAACCAAAGAATTCATTCCAAGTTTGTATGTGAGCATGCACATAGCTCTGGATTTAAAAAAAGATGAGCCCATCCCTGCCAAATTCAACAGAAGAGGGAGAAAAAGTAAAAAGAGATTTATACTTTTCTGTGGCGATACACACCCAAGCCAACTCCAGGACGTGTGCAGGTGATTTTGCTGTGCATGGAAAGGTGAATTTCACAAGCCTTTGGAACTGCTGAGTGTGTCCAGCACCATGATTCATATTTGAATAAACAACTGGAAGGCTCAGCAAGTCAGTTTTTCACCAGGCAATCCACACTTCCCAAACATCAGCTGTCACTTGCTTCCCCTTCGGCTGTCACCTTCTCGGGGAGAAATCCAAAGGACATGGACAATATTGACAAGAAGCCATGGCAACCATCTACAGAGGTACTGAGGAACTGGTGGCAGTTTGTAGTGGCTGGAAACCAGCACTTTTCAGCTTTTATATTCCTTAATTTGGGGCTTCTGTTGCTTCACTAAAAGCTTCTCCTCCAGAGAAATGAGAAGTGAAATCAAAAGTGAATCTTCTGCAATGACTGACGAGGACGGGGGAGTGTTCCCAGGAGCTGACAGGCCACGTGTGACTGTCCTCACTTCCTTGATATTGAAGCTAATTCAAGCACCCAGGATTTCCCCCTTTTTGGAGGCTCGAATTGGCAAAGCCAGTACAGACCAATGTTGTGAAATCCTGACTCTGTCACCCAGCACAAAATTCCAGTGTGTAACTGAATTCCTGTTTCTATAAGTTTTGCTATTGTTCACCAAACAAATGAATAAATCAGCACATAGTTCTTTCAGTTGTGCTGCACAGATACTTTTTTCCCTTTCAAGAACAGCTCCTGTGCTCAAGAACACTCAGCCAAAACTCTCTGGGACAATGGTGCTTGGAAGGGATGTAACCAAGGCTTGCTAAGATAACATCAGATATCAAAAAGAAAAGACAAGACATGGTTTTGAGCACAAAACACTCCAGAACTGCAGGACTGCCTGTTTCTTTGAAAGCTACTGACACACCCCAACAGTTCCACTATCATCAACAAGGTTCACATAACTTGCTGGGAAGCAAAGCACTCAGCAACACTAAAATCCAACTGCGTGACTAGTTCCAACATCTTTAATCCCAAAGAGACCACGAAAGAGGAGCAGCACCACCTGTCAATGAAACCCAAAGAAGAAACAGAGGTTATGGGGGCTATTTTTCCATCGAGTTGGTCTCATTTATTCCTTTACTCCTCTTGTCAATGGAAAGTTTGCAGGCTGAAGGGCACCTCTCGGCTGAAACAAGAGAGTGTGGTGGCTATTTTCAGTTTACTGTAGTTGACCAAGTGCATTATCTGATTAAAGAATGCAATAAATGTCCTTACCAAATATTTCCCCTCCACTGGCATACTCTGTCACCAGATAAATCATCCGCTCCGTCTCCATAACCTGCACACAAGGACAGAGAAGTGACACATAAGGAGACTGCTGAGTGCAACGAGAAATAGCTCTAAAACCACCTTTATTCCTTCTGTCACACACGTAACTGCTTCCATCAAATCCAAACTAACCTTCCCGTGCTTTCCAGAGCAGTGTGCAGGAATGCACAGGAACTGGGGACAGTAAGGATGAAACAGCAAGTTTCAAACACTCAATCTGTAACTACACATAACACTTCACCTGCACCTTCCTCCCTCTGTTCTGTTTCCCCTCCCTTTAGCGTTTACTCCCGGGTCTTGTCCTGTTCCAGCAGCCTGGCAGACTTTTCAGGGCTGCTACCCTGCTCTTCTCCCACCCTAAACAAAGCCAAGCCACAAGTGTCACCTCTTCAGTATCATATCAAAGGCTTTAGATGGAATGAAACAGGTTTAAAAAGGTTTTTTGGCTCAAAAAAAAAAAAGGCTTAAGGAGTAAGTTTGCAAAGAAGCACTCCCTGAGTACCTTGAAAGTGCCACAGTCCCTGTAAGCATCTCACACATGGTTTGGCCAAAGGAGCTAAACATTAACCTCTGTCACTTCTACTCAGTTTTAACTCTTTGGAGTCCAAATAAATACTCATATCTCTCAAGCACAGATGGGACAAAGAATCCTTTATTCCTCTGCTCCCATCATTCTGCTGCACCCTCCTCACAGAGGAGCACAACCAGCTACCTGTGTAAAGGGCACGTGGCTTCTACCTCTGGGGGTTTTGTTTGCAGACAAAAAAAACGTCAAACAAGCTGGAAAAAAAGTCTGCAAACAATATTCAAAAGCAAGTCTGCTGCCAGTATTGATCCCCTTCCAGGAAAGGGCTGAGCAGATCAGCAGGGCCTGGGGGCCACAGGGAGCTGGGCAGGGAGAGGAGAGCTCAGTCCTGCTCCCGGGTGAGATTTACTCCCTCCTTTAAAGTGAGAAGGGGAACCTGCATCCGGTTTCAACTGGGAAACTGAGAAGCACACAATGGCCATAAACAAGTGGCAGGAGGCCAGCCCACAGCGGAAGCACGATGTCCCAGAAAAGAGAAGGATTAGCTACACTTTCCCCCTGCCCCTCCAATCAAAGCACTTTGAGACCCTGAAAACATGAAGGGCTTTCCCAGCTCCATGTAGAAGGAATGGAGGGATAACTCTGGAGAAGGTGCTGCTGCACAGTGTAGAGTCAAGGGATGGGAACTCCAAGGCAGAATGCTCCTACCTGGTACAACCTGATGATATGTGGGTGGCAAAGCATCTTCATGATCTGAACTTCTCTAAATATCTTCTTCAGGTTCTCTTCATCCAGCTGAGTCTTATCAATGATCTTTATCGCAACCTGGCAGAGGGGAAACAGGAGAAGTTACTGACCCAGCTGCATTATCCACACAGCAGCTCCCTGCACCAGCCTGATAAACCTAGGCAGGGATTGGAACAGGGGTTAGTGTTAGGCTTCTAACAATTGAGGTATTTATTTATCTGTTCTAAACCAGAAGTGCTCTGTAACGCTGCACTAATGGAGTTTAAACAAGTCTAAGTGCTTCCAGTCAGCTGCTCTCCAGTCTCCAAGGTTTTCCCTCCACCTCCCAGCTCTTTGGGCATGGACTGTAGAACCACCAGACTCCAAACGTGGAGACACTTCTGTGCTAAGAACCACCTGTCCTCAAATCCACTGAGCACCCTGTTTCATCCACACACAGACAGTAAGGAAGGGAATCTTTTCTGCAATGCCAGGATGAGGAGGAGAGAAAAAGGCAGAGTGAAACCTTGATGGAGAAAACAGCTGAGAAAAAAAGCTGCTCTGCCTGGCAGAGGAACATCTGCCCTGCTGCTTCTAAATCAAATTTCAGCCTTTAGTGTCTTCCTCCCCACCACGAAACACCCCTGCAAGCGAGCAGCTCCAGTCTCAGGATTTGTGGGATGAATTACCATCCCCCAGCAGGTTCTCTCGCTCGGAGACGGCCCTCCCTGGG
Source organism: Promerops cafer (assembly GCA_013398275.1). Classification (NCBI taxonomy): domain Eukaryota; kingdom Metazoa; phylum Chordata; class Aves; order Passeriformes; family Nectariniidae; genus Promerops; species Promerops cafer. Next base: position 43,730 of record VZSE01000325.1, read on the forward strand.
AAAAGAACCGCTTTTACAAATCTCCTGCTTGCTTTGCTGGAGAGCCTAATTTACACAAGTCCTGCCCAGGAAGGCTGCAGGAGCATGCAAAGGCCTGGGGAAGGGCATGCAAAACAGCACTGCCACGAAAACCGCTGAGGATGCACAGCCAGGAAGATCTGACACAGAAATGCTTGGCTTGTCCCAGACCCCAGAGCTCAGTGGGGACAAGGACAAGTGCTCTGTGCACAGCAGACAGTGCCAGGACCACGGGCACAAACCCACAGGGGCACACGACCCAAACACATGTCCCTCTCCTAGTGCCAGCCCCAAGGGCAGGGCTAAGGGATGCTCTCACAGGCACACACAACACCAAACAAAAGCAGCTTTAGATCCTTTAAGGGAATCTTTCTTTAAGGGAACAATCTGAAGCACATGAAAATTAAGCCCCATATTTTATGATCAAATCCCTGCCAGAGCAATAACCGCCCTGCATGTGAGCAGAACCCAGCAGAATCCTGAAAAGGCACCCAAGTACAATAAGCTGTTTCTTTCATTTGAAACCTTTAATTCAGAGCGCAGGAACGCTTCCAGCCTTCCAAGTCACTGAGCATGCTTCCTACAGCAGGAGCGGGAGCTGAACGGCAGCCAGGTCTGGCACTCGGCGCTGGGAGCTGCTGGCAGGAGCGGGGCTGGAGCCGAGGCACGAGGTGAGGCGGCAGCAGGGGCTGCCAGGCACCGGGGCTGTGATTATCGGGGTGCAGAGCCCCGGGACCCGCCCGGCGCGGCACCCGCGGATCTGCGCCGCAGGGATCCAAGCACAGCGCTCAGGAGCGGGCTGGGAAAGCTGAGAGAGACAGAGGGATTGGGAAGAGCTCTCCACATGCTTTTCACCCAAGGTTTTCCTGCAAGAACGGGCTTTGGTAAAGCTTGAGCATAAATACACATAAAAGCTAAGAGACGCTTCCTCTGAGAGCAAAGCCAAGATGTCTACCCAGAGACATGAGTCATTTTCAGGCCCAAAGACCTAAATGAAAATCCACAGATCTGGAGTATTCCTAAGCTCCTTACTCATTCCCAGCTCTATATTTGCTCTAAGGAACTCTCATTTCCCAGCTTAATTATATGGCTCGAGCTGACACTCTCGGCCAAGTTCAAGGTATGTAGAGCATCTGATTGCACCCAACTTGGTCAGTAGGGCCAGACACAACAGAGCTGAATTCCTCTGGTTTTCCCTGATAACCCGGGGCAGGGAGGACCAGACTGCCACCTCCCCTGTCCCCTTGCGGGATTTACACGTGGTGAATGAAACTCCACACCCACAAGACACACGATACCTGGATCGGGAGCAGAGCGAGACAAACAGCACTCAGGAGATGTTCTTCTTGACAAAGATCTCATCCCGAGCTCAGCCAAGCACCCCAAACCCAAACCCACCCTCAGGAGTTACGCGGAGGAGAGACCTGAAGGGGTTTCTTCCAAGTGTTTTCATTCCACACAAATGCCTCCAGCAACTGATGCAACATGAAAGGCAAAAGTCTCCTGAAAAATCCTGGGGAAAGCACCTCGTGCTCGGGTTTCAGGAAACACAGAGCTTCCTCAGGACCCTGCGAGGGTGGGAGTAGGAAATCCCCTCTGTGCTGGGCAGCGGGCACACGCAGGGAATCCCAGGGATGGGGGCTGGTGTCCCACCCGGGGCTCTGCAGGGGACCTGCACTTGGTTTGTTCCAGAGCTTTGCTCTTTGGGCTCTTTTGGAGAATCACTATTTTTCCAGAGGGAAGGACTGGTTTAAAGGTTTTCCAGAGCAGACCAGGTTGGCTTCTCCATTCCTGCATTTCCTTGCTGGCTAATATTCTCCTTTCCCTGGAAAGATGATTTGGGATTTTGACAGGAAAGGGACTGCCTGAGGTCCTCGGGTCGCACCAGCCACACTGACTCCATCTAAAGCTCAAGGGATGGCCACAATTAATTCACCCCTTTATTTTATTATTTATTTATTTATTGGAGATTATAAATTGGAGAAAAACAACCAAATTAAAGGATCTTTAGGATCTTTAAGGGAACAATCTAAAGCACATGAAATCTAACCTTCATATTTTATGATAAAATCCTTGCCAGGGCAATAACTGCCCTGCCTCCAAATATATTTATATATATCTAAAAATTATTATTTATGCAAAAAGAATCAGTTTCAGTTAAAATAAACCCCAAACCCCAAAATCGAGTGCATTCCCTCATGCTTACAAACACTACATAAAATAGAGAAGAAGACTGAACATCTTTAAGTAAAGCAAAAATTCAGGCACAAGTAGAAGTGGAAGAAAACCATGATCTAAATTCTCAAACAATGAAATACTCTAAAAAAGGAGTCTGAGAAATTAACTATTCTTTTATCAGAAGTTAATGAAGCTTACAGGCAGGAGGATAAATGCCAAGCCTGGAGCCTGCATGCTGCTACCAATTAACAAAATGTTCCCGCCACTTGTAAACAGTTCATTTATTCCTTCTTGCATCCAAGTAAAACTTGCAGTAGTAATTTGAGGAAGGAATGGTTATTTGGGAGGAATGACAAGTTGCTAAAAACAGTTGGTGGAGAGCAGGTAAGGTGTCCAAACTGACACCTGAAGGTTGCAGGTGGCTCGTTCACTGCTTTTCCCGATTTTTCTTCTCCTGGTGCACCTCAGCTGAGCTCTGCTCTGTAATTCCTGGGATCCCAAAGCTGAGTGTATGTGCACGCCAGGCAAAAGCCTTGTGGGGAGCAGTGGAAATTTCAACCACATGAAAGCAGAAGGAGTAGCTGGGAAATGGAAGGAGGGGTAGCGAAACTCTGGAAGGCCAAAAGGGAGCACAGTTATCCCTGGTATCAGCACAGCCCACTGCATCCCACGGGAGGTCAGGAGGGACGGAAGGCACGCCAGGCCAAGGCAGCAAGGTGGCTTCAGGGCACCCCAAAATGCTCAGAGATCTGAGCTCCTGGGGAGGAGCCCAGGCTGCCCCTCTGCCCTGAGCACCGACCACTTCCTTCAGCCCAGCACACAAAGCCTTGACAATTCTTGCTCTCAAATTCACAGGATTCTCCTAAACTTCCCAAAGCGTAACATGAACAACATTGTAAATTCCCATTTTGCTCTGAGGCACCAGCTTTTCAAATCTGGCAGCCACCAGAGCTAAATATGCCAAGGTGAGGGGCTCTGAAACAAGGCACAAGGCTTGGAATAGGTGAGAGGAGAATATCAACTTGCAGGAGTTAAAATTTATGTGGACGTCTTGTTTCTCAGCTGAGTGTGGATAATAATCCAGACAGACTTCCTTGAATCCACAGTGCCCTGCCAAGAGGAAGGGAAATGAACTGCTGGGTGCCCAGGCGGATGGGCAGGGAGAGGACAGCCACTGTGCCCTGCACGGCTCCAGCTGCTTGGAAAGGCTCTGAGAGGGAAAGAGGTGGAAGCACGGTCTGTTTTCAGTGGAAAGGAGCCATGGGACACTGCTTCCTTTTATTTCTGTGCTGTGAACAAAGGACCAACTCAGAGACCCTGGCCTGGGCTAAAATCTCCTCCTTCATGCCATGCATCTGCTTGGATTTAATTATAATTCAATGATAAATAAAATTTCTTGCATGAGTGATCATTCCATAAAGAAATCACCTTTTCCCTTTCAGTTCAGTTGTTTCTGCAGTGGCCTGAGTGAAAATCAGAAACCCTCACTTCTTCCAAAAGGAGCCCATGTGCTCAGTCTGATCAGTGATCGCTGTGAAAGTGTAATTATGGCAGTGGCATTCCTGTAAATCAGCACGGATCTCCTCCGTGGAACGGGAGCCAACAGATGGCACCGGCAAACCGACTGCATTGAGAGAATCAACATGTTTATTTGGGAGCAAGGCATTTCCTAGAACTGTCCCGGGGAGTCCTCCTGCTCCAGATTCCTCCTGGAAAACGCTCAGTAAACAGTCCCTGACTGTCCTCTGCCATGGATGGAGGTGTTCCTGCAGCTCGGCTCCCGTGTCACCCCGAGGGCACGGGGCAGACTGCAGCCACACGGAGAGCTGTCACCAGAGAGGGTCTCTGGAATACACAAATAAACCTGGAGAAGGCTCATCCACCCGAATTCCTCCTGCATTTGCAGTTAGCAAAGGAGCCCCCTCCTCTCTGTCCACTGCAGCCTTGCTGGGCTGACAACGTGAGCTGTCAGAGGGGCTGACAGGGAACAACCCTTCCCAGCTGCTCCTGCCTGCCACAAACGCTTGGGAAGCTCGGGAACACGGCCTGTTTGGATTAAGCAGCTGCTGGAGGGGTAAAAATCACTCCTGTAAGCAGATACCGGAGCTGCACAGGAGAACTCCAGCAGCAGAGACCAGAATTACAGCGGAGAACGGGGAAAAGCAGAGGGATAAGGGAGTACCCACTGGAGACACTCATATGAGCCACGCACAGAGGCACCCAAGTGGCAGAAGGACCCGCGGCTGCGCTGAGGACAGCGTCAGCCCCAGGCCACCGCGGGTCGCGGCGCGGCGGGAGCTCAGCTCCGTGGATGTCACCCCACAGCAGCGCCGCGCTTCCGTATGGACGCTCGGATGGCAGAGGCACACGTTCCTCAGGCAAGCTGTCAGCACAAGCCTGCTGGTGTGTTTGGGGTCACCGAAAGCGAGCTCTCTCCATGCAAACAGGCAATTTGTGCAGTTTCTAGTCATAAGAAAGCGCTCGAGAAAAAGGAAGCACTGACACGGCCGATTCCCAGACTTCTCTTGGCAAGCTCATGGGTAACACAGGGGCATCTCCTCCTCGGAATGAACTAACCAGCAGAACCTACCTAAGCCAAAGTGATGCAGCAAATAAAACTAGGCCAGTCTGAAGCAACATCAGTGGCTTTTGGAGGTGGCACAAATGCAAATATTGGCAGCAACTGAAAGCAGGAAACTGTGGACGAAGATGTGCACAGAGAAGCTGCATTTGCTCAGGAAGGAAGTTCTCACCTTGTCCACATCCCTCTGCACAATCAATGCAGGGACTTGTGTCTTGCACAAGGTGAAGAAAATACTGATGGTGTTACGAGAAAAGTCAATACATCCAAATCCTCTTGCTGGCTGCAGAGTTAATACCCGGCTTGTGTGAGCGCCGTGCTCTGCCGTGACCTTTCCTAGTCCCAGAGGGAGCACAGCCAGGATTTCAGTGGCCAAAGCACAAACCCCACATTTACACCCTCGGCTCAGAGAACCAGCGACACCCAGGTAAGAAAATCTCATCATTTCAGGGCATCTACAGCAGCTTACAAATGTCACAGGACAGGAAGCTCATCTAGAGCACGCCCGAGGATCCCAGCCTTTATCTGTGCTGCATTCCTCCTTTCCCAGGCCTGGATTAACCCTATGCCAGCAGCTGCAGTTTCTCCTTTCCAACAGAAGCCATCAAAAAGGTCCAAGAGGTGAGTGCCCCCCACCTGACACTTGCTGCTTCACAGCAGCAGCCCCAGTGTCAGTTCAATGGTGACTTAATCCCAAATGCAAACTCTTTCCCATTCTGGAAGCTGCAAGGGATAATAGGTAAATTCTGTAATGTTCAGCAGAGGAGAAATAATGTCCTGCAAGCCACGAGAAAGCTTGGTCACATTGCTAGAGCTCTACCTGTCACACTCACCTGGATGCCAGGTCCCAAACCCTCCTGGAGAGCTTCTCCTCATTATTTCATCACCTGGGGCAGCAGCGGGAAACAACAGGCACTTGGAGTTACCTGCCCTGGCTGACAGACACTACATCAGAGCATGCTGAACAGCATCAAGGGCTTTGGGATTGCAGAGGAAGGCACGGGAAAGGGAGCTGGAGATGCCAATTAGATAAACAAACCATCCTGGTGCACGAAGAAGGCGAGCTCCATGAATCATCACCTCGGGCTGCAAACACAGACCTGGGAAGAGGCCGAGCACAAGGACAGGCCACAGTTCTCCACACAGGGCTGGGAAGAGCGTATCCAGGACGTATGGAATTACCACATATCCCCACAAAACCTGATGGCTGCTCAGCAAGTTCCCTGGGCTTCAGGCTGACCAGGACTCAGAGGACCAAGCAGCGACCAAGGAGGTCAACCATGCACAGCTTAAGCACAGGAATCCCTTAAGCTACACCACATCTACTTCTAGCCCTTATCCTTCTTAATGACAAGATTTCCAGAGCTTTTTAAAGTTCTGGTTGGACACTGAATCTCCTGGTCCCTGCCAGTGCTGCCTTTTTCTCCTGGGCTACAGCACGAGACTCCACAGGATTGAGCCGAAGGCAGAGCAAGTCTCAGCACAGCAGACTGCAGGTAGCCACACCTAACCACCTCAAACACAGCACGGGACAGCCACACCATTCCTGTCTGCTGAATTCCACCAGCTTCACACCGTGCCGTGTCTGCATTCCCACTGACCTCCCTGCCTCTGCATTTCTCACTCTGTTAGAGGAGAAAACCCCTCCAGCCCCAACAGCTTCAGCTGACATTTATGCCAGTAATTTGTTTTTAGTTCAGAAGCCTTGTAAAATTCCTGTAATGCTTCCCAGATGCAAGGCTGAGAACTTCACAGGAGTCAGAACGTGAATCAGAGGTGGTATGGAAAATTATTTATCCTGGTGAGGGAAGAGAGCAAATCCCACAGACAAATGCCAGCCTACAGTGAGTACTGCTACCCTGAAACACGTCCCCATGTCCATCCAGAGAGAGCTGCATGCCTGGGAGGTCAGTTCATCAAGCTCCTCCATACCTGGACCATAAATGCAGAATATTTAAGAACAAGTATTAAAAATCAGCTTAAGCCAAAGGAAAAGAGGCTGAGGTAAAAGGCAGGTTGTAAAAGCTCCTGCTTGTAGTATTAGCAAGAATTCTAGTGGGACGTAGCAGGACAATGCTGAGAGGAAGGAATGAAGGCTGAGCCCTGAACAGGGCTGCGGTGCAGCCCCACGAGCTGCTGACAGTCTGCAGCACTACCTCCATGGCTTCCATGCAAATTAAAAGCACTCTTGGCACTTACTACACAAAGACTGCACTTGATAATTAAAACCGGTTTTTGAATGCACTTGAACTAGTGCAGAAGCTCATGGAGGTGCATTTAAATCGATGCAAACTGGTTAACTAACAAATGTGATGTGAAAAAGCAGAGCCCGGTCACGTAAGCTCGACTGTTTGGCCAAGGAGGCTCAGATCTCTGGGACAGCAGATGGGAACGCTGCAGTTCTGCTCAGGCCTGACTGGACTCCTGCTTGAGCTACAGCTCGGCCTCCCAGCCACCTGCAGACAAGCAAAGCCAAGAGGTGAATCAAATTCTGGGAGGACACTTGCCTACCTTGGTCCCCTTCCAGTCCAGACTGCCCGTTCAAACCACTTGTTTTACTGCTCTCCCCTCAATTCAGGCACTAAATGCAGCCTAAACATCCCATGAGAAGAAGCACAGTTCAGCTTATCAACACCTTGAATACCCGTTTGGCAGTATTCTTTCAGGAGATGTCAGCTGAACACTGCAGCTGACCTCCATGCAGGACTCTGCCTCCAAACCTCTCCCGAGATTGCCAGTGAACCATTTAAAGAATCCCAGAATCACTGAGGTTGGAAAAGCCCTCTGAGACCACTGCATCCAAGCTGTGCCCAATCCCCACCTTTTCACCAGCCCAGAGCACTGAGTGCCATGTCCAGTCCTTCCTTGGACACCTCCAGGGATTCCACCACCTCCCTGGGCAGCCCTTCCAATACCTGTCTCTTTGTAGAGAATGAGAGGGTCCCCCCCGAGCCTCCTTTTCTCCAGGCTGAGCCCCCCCAGCTCCCTCAGCTGCTCCTCATGCCTTGCTCTCCAGCCTTGGAGAGAGTTGCTTAGCAGCAGAGTTTTGGAAATGCATTTGCACGCAGGAAGAAATCAGTGACAGCAGGAGCTGCATCAGGAATGCTGCTGTGGAACAGAGCCCCAGCAGAGACCATCCCTGAGAGCAGAGGGGCCACGAGACACGGAGTCGACCTGCCAGGTTTCATGGGAAAGGCCTGGCTCAAACATCAAGACAAGCCTTTAAAAAGCTGCCAGGATATTACTGCAAGCAGGTTTTGAAAGTGTTATACAAAGTTCCCTGGATTGTCATTTTGCTCTAATTCAGTCGTGACCTAAAAATGCAAGTGGCAGGGAAAAATAGTGCATTTCAGGTACAGAGTGTGCAGTCGGAGGCAGGTTTGAATTATTGGATTATAAAATAACAAAGCTCAGAAATAAGGAAATTTAGAAGCTGGTGTGCATGAAGTGATGTGTTGAGAACACACTGTACGTTAGGGTTTGGATTTTTTTAAGCAATGCTTAGCCTGCAAAGAACACTACTTGGACCAAGAGGTCTCCTGAGAGGAGAGGGAATACCTCACCTCACTCCTGTCTAACAGGTATGGAGCACCCAGCACTGGTGCAGCACAGGTTAAGAGTAGCTGGTTTTAATGACAGAAAATAGCTATTTTTTAATGACAAAACCAACACACGCAGCAGGAGCGCCCTTGGCTGGGCTCCCCAGCTTGCCATGCACCACAGAAATCCTCCTGCCATAAACTGCATCCTGGGAAAACACCTGGCACTGCACCAGCATGTGCAGCACAATCACAGAGTCATTTGGGCTGGAAAAGACCTCCAGGACCATCGGGTCCAACCTGTGCCCAGTCCCCACCGCGCGCCACATCCAGTCATTCCCTGGACATCTCCAGGGATGGGGACTCAAACCTCCCTGGGCAGACCCTGCTGATGCTGAACCACCCCTTCTGTGAAGGAATTCCTCCCGATGTCCAACCTGACCCTCCCCTGGCACAGCCTGGGGCTATCATGTCCTCTCATCCTGTTGCTGGTTGCCCGGGAGAAGCTGCCAGAGCCACAGGGAGCCTTTGCACCGGCTTCCAGTGGATCTCCTGAGCCTCTGTAAGGGTTAAAGCCAAGGACTTCTGGAAGATATTAAGCACCAATGTCTTGGCTTCCCTTCTGCAAACAGCAACAAGCTCCAGAGGAATCTGTCATCCCATGTAACAATCCCTTTCAGTCAGCCCCAGCAGCCCGTTCCCCGCTCCTCGCCGCAGCCCCAGCGCGCTGCTGGCTCCGTGCTGGGCTCCTGCTCCGGATCCTGCCCCCGTTGCAGGAGGAGGCCGGGCCCCGCAGCCACGCCGGCATGCACGGGAGCTGCAACGTGCACGTGCCTCGTGTGCAGCTCCGTCCACCGGTGCAACAGCTCCTGCTCACACCAGAAGACTGCAGGAGCGTTAAATGTCACGCTGGGATCAGCACACAAAGTCTGAAGTGACACAGAAGATGGAAGGAATCACTGTTCCTCTTCATGTGCCATCAGGTCCATTTGGGAATATGGGATTCTGGGCTCTGAAACAGACTTGCACAGATATTTTCCTAACCCTGTAAGCATTGGGTCTTTTCTATACCAAAGTCAAACTAGCTGGATATTCAAAACAAATCAAAAGCAACAGCCACACACTTGCAGAAAAGGAATTTTTCCCCAATATCGAAGATTTCAAATGCTTTTATTCAGTGTTTAAGATTTCTATGTGCATCATCTTGCTGCTGGCAGAGACTGCAAACACTGCTCCCTTGCCAGCATCTCTGAGATCACAATTAGGAGGTGACACCATCACCTTTAGTTCTAGGATGATTTCAAGGTGCCAACTGCATTAACACTACGGGACCTGGAGCACGCTGAGCTGGAAGGGGCCGAGACTTTGCCAGGGAAGCGAGGAATAAAGCACCATGCCAGATCTAGATGATACACTCAGGAATTTTTAGATGCTGCGTTTGCAGCAGGAGCCTTTGTGCAGTTTGCCACGATCAGATGGCAGTTTCTATGGGAACAAACAAGCAGTGGCCCTGTCACAAGATGTCTTGGAGAGACACTGATGAAGGCACTGAGTCTCAGGAAAGTTTCTTATGCTGCAGTGCAGCCTGGCAAAGATACTCCAGCTCGGGTTATCAGCTTAGGAGGCAGAACTACCAGGATACACCCGAAGTATTTTCAGTACAAAGTCAGTGTAGTTGCTACACTCAAAATTTTGAATCCAGCCTTTGTGTGCACATAAAGCTTTGGAAGGCTGTAGTTTGCCTCTCAGACACTCCTCCATCAATAATGATGTTTGTTACGTGCCACAAAACCCAGTCACTGGAGTCTGTGTTTGGCTCCAAAAGCAATAGGAATGATCAAACTACTGAGACACTGCTTTTTAGCTTCAAACATCAGAATTTTCACCAGTCACAAGACTACAGCAGAAAGCAATTTTCTTCTCAAAACCACTGCTTCTATTTACCATCCCCACCCCTTAAGTTAATTAAAAATCCTTCAATTAGCTGATTTAGGGAGGGTTAATGTTATTGTCAGGAAGACCGGTTCCCCTGGGCCTGAAAACAACTGTGGCTGCCTCCAGCCCCCCATTACACAGAGCATTTTCAGACTCAAAGGTTCCCGAGTATCACCACCCCTCACTCCAGAACTGTTATGAAATGGAGTGGAAATTTTTAGAAGGAGAAGCCAAAAGTGAAACTGTGAGGAATGCAGGCTTCAGCACATTAACCCTCAACAACCAAGACAAACCACATCCAAGCGATGGAGAGTCCCTTCCTCACCCTCCTCTTGCCCAGGCTTTGCAAACCAAATTGTGCCAGCTTCAGCAGCATGGATTTACCCCCAGTTAGGTGGGAGAAGCACTGGCTGCCCCCAGCCTTCTGCCTGCCCTCAGCAGAGTTTCTAACGGCACAAAGGAAGATGAAAGGTTGGCAGCTTAGGTCTGATCACCAAGTCTGGCTTAAAACAAACTGATGTTCCACAGTGGTATTACCTGAGTGAAGGCAGAAATTCCCCCACTTTTAGCAAGGGAGAATCAGGGAATCTCATTCCTGCCTGCTGAGGACAAAACACCCTTGCAGTCATCTCCACTAAGACCTCCCAGTGATGTCAGAACACAGGAGCTGCCTCTTGGAACTTCAGGAAGTTTCTGCTCCCCCCAAAACCACAAAGATTTGCTTGAAATTTGAATTTGTTTCATAACAAAGCAAGCTTGACAGAAGGATCTTCCACAGCAGTAACTGCATGGACCAGCTTGTTAAAGAATCACCTTTCACTTGGGCACGGAACTGAATTACAACACTAGAGAAGCCTACAAGCCACTTCCAACAAGAGTATCTGATTTCCCTTATCAGCAGAAATGACTTAAACCCACAGATTACACACTCAGGAGCTGAATGCCTGCTTCAAAGCCAAACCATGCTCCAGCCCCAGGCTCTCAGGGCCGCGTGGCACAGCACGGTGCGAGCAGAAGGGCACCCAGACACTGCCCTGAGCCAGGGCTGCCAGAGCCACCCCAGGAGCCTGGCTCACACGCAGGGCAGCCACCTGTGACAGGCTGGGTGTTTCTCCACGGCAGAGGATGCACCTGGGGCTCACCATTCACCTTCTGTGCAAGCTGCACTCCGAGGAGTGAATTCAGGTCTGGACAGGGCAACTGGAGCGTCCTGCTGACCAGCCCAGCCAGGCTCCCACATGTCACACACGGCCATTAGCCCCAGGTTGGTGACAGCACGTGGCAAAGGGCCAAAGCTCAAACAGCAATGGGTGTCACTCTGATCCCTGCTGCTCCATCTACGCAAATCAAACTCGCTCCTGGTGCCAAGAGGCAGCACCAAGGGCTCGGGTGCCCCGAGACTTCGGCACCAACACGGCCCTCACGTGTGACAAGTAACCATGGCTGTCACCAGCTCTCAAAGCAGGGGACAATGGAGTATTTTTGGAGCACAGACACTGCTATTTTGAAAGCACTTCAGCGCTGTAGTACCCAAATTCTAATTGTGGCTGCTGCTTTGCTTTGCCACCATAAATCCTGTTCCGAGGGAGTAAGACAGCAGCCAATACATGAGCGTAGGCATTGCACAACTGGGCTTCTACAAGCACTTGGTGTGAAGAATAATGTTCTTAAAAGATTTAATTTCTAGGGAATGTTTAAATACTGAAGAGTAAACACTGAGTCAGAGACACACACTAAATACAGGTAAATGCAGCAGGGGCACGTGGAAGCAAAGCCGCAGCCTGGAATTCTCTCAATGCCTCTCCTTGTACATGGGAAATTCAGGGCCCACAGAGGACAAAGCCTCTTTTATATGTGCAGAAACTGCAAGAAAACAAAAACCAAACAAATACAGCCAACCTACAGATCCGTTTGGGGGTCTTAAACCAAGTCTGCAGCACGCAGCTTGGCGTGTCTCAATTTTGGGTATTTGAGCCCTTCCCCACGTACAAAGCCCAGGTCAGGCAGTGAGTACTCGCAGCTCACGGGACCACTGAGTAACAGCAGCACAGAGGAGATGGGCCCCTGGCCACTGCAAGTGCCTGGGGAACTGCTGTGCATCTCTGGAGTGCACCAGTGCCTCTAGCCAGCACTGCTCCCCTCCGCATACACGCACCAAGCTCAAAATACAGCGCTTTTCCCTCATCACAGTATTTCCTAATTCTTCCAAGCAGCAGGTCAGGACTTATTGCACCAGGACACTGACCACACGTTTCCATTTGCTTTCAGTAGAACAAAAATATTTACTTTCACAAGCACGAGCTGATGTGCTACTAAATCATTTCACTTAAGCTAGACCTAACAGTCCAGTGAGAGCCATGGAACAGCAAAAGAATTATGCATTAAGGTAACTCTCCAGTGCCAACAGCCACAAAACAGAGGTGTGTTTTCCTTGTCCACACAGCCCACGGCACTTTCTGATCCCAGACTACCCCTCCCAAAGTGCAGCAGCAGGAACTGACGCTGCTTGGCAGCATCCAGGAGCGCGGAGCTTCTGAGCCCGTCACGGCTCACGTTACCCCCTCACACAGGCAAAGGCACGCCTGGGGCTCCCAAAACCCCTGTGACCTCAGGAACAGCACGGGTCAGCCCCAGGCAGGGCTTTCCCTGACCACCAGGGGTTGCCCAGAGCCTGCCCACCCCTGCCCTGCTCCGTGTCCCAACAAAGCCCAAACCACTCTCAGGCAAGGGATTTTTTTGCCTCCTCAGAAGGGAAAAGGGACAACAGATAGTTCTCTGCAAACTTGGCAGGCCATGTGGGAACTGATACAGCCAGGGTGGGCAAGCTGGAGCCAGGAGAACAATTTTGGCTCCTAAACTAGAAGCCTGAAAAATTGGAAGTGGCGCTCCATTTGTTTAAATTACCTTCTGAAACCATGCTCCATATGTGGGAATGAACAGTCACTCTGGTAGCCCTAAACACAACCAGGAGTAAATTGTTCCAAGATGCACATCTGCACTTATCAAAGATCAGACAGAAGGGCTGCCAAGGCAGGGCTTCATTTCCCTTACAGGACTTTGTTTTAAGAACTCTTAACTGAAAATAGCAGCCCAGAAAGGTGCTGTGTATGGAACAGACCACCATCACCCCTGCCTCAGCAAATCAAGGTCCCAGTCTGTCCTGCTGCCTTGGAATCACGGAATTGTCTAGGCTGCAAAAGCCCTCTAAGGTCAGTCCAATGACACTGCCAAGGCCACCACCAACCCATGGCCCCAAGTGCAACATCTACATGGCTTTAACAAACCACCAGAGATGGGCACTCCACCACTGCCCTGAACAGCTGTTCCAGGGCTGGACAATGCTTTTGGTGAAGAAATTTCACCAAATTATCTAACTCTCCCTTGCCCAGCCTGAGGCTGTTCCCTCTCCTCCTGCCCCTGTTCCCTGGAGCACAGCCCGACCCCCCCGGCTGTCCCCTCCTGGCAGGGAGCTGTGCAGAGCCACAAGGTCCCCCCTGAGCCTCCTCTTCTCCAGGCTGAGCCTCGCTCGCTGCTGGGGCTCCAGACCCTTCCCCAGCTCCACTGCCTTTCTCTGGACAGGCTCCAGCACCTCAGTGTCACTCAGAAAGCAGTTTTTTGTTTTTCTGCACGTCCACACAAAACCACAATCAAATTCAAAGTCCAGATGCAACCTATCCTGAGGGTGGCGAGAGTCCCACCTCGGGGCAGCGAGCCTGCTCCGTCCTGCGAACACAAAGCCAGTGCAGGGCAGGTTTTTCACAGTGTTTTACACAGCCCCAGAGCTCGAGTGCTTAAAGCCCTCGCGCCTGGGCTGTACATCAGAGGGGCTGCAGCCAGCAGCTCATACTGTACGGCTATCGGGTGACGTGCCCAGTAAAACAAGCTGCCTGCCTTCTAAACCTGGACTGTCACAAGACCACGACATAAATGTCAGGCCCGGCAGTGCCCGCTCTCCCCCAGCCCTGCAGCCAAAACACAGAGTGCGCCCCAAGACCTGCAAGGGATTAAGCACAGACCTTCTGCATCGAGTCTTCATTTGCAATTCTGCTTATCTGGGGACATGCACATTGGTCAGGGCACGGCCGGAGCGCATCCGGAGTGCCTGGAGGAGGAGAGGTGGAAGCTGATTTAACGAGTGACTGACCAGTCCTGGGCAAGGGATTTATTGCAGCTGTACAAGAAAGCATGGAAAAATGCAGCAATCCAAACCACTGCCTTGCTTATTCACACTTATCAACATTTACCCAAATTATTTCCTTGCTTCTGTGTCCAGGGCAGGGAACGGAGCTGGGGAAGGGGCTGGAGCCCCAGAAGAGGCTGAGGGGGCTGGGAAGGGGCTCAGCCTGGAGAAAAGGAGGCTCAGGGGGGCCCTTGTGGCTCTGCACAACTCCCTGCCAGGAGGGGACAGCCGGGGGGGTCGGGCTCTGCTCCAGGGAACAGGGACAGGAGCAGAGGGAACGGCCTCAGGCTGGGCAAGGGCAGGCTCAGCTTGGACATCAGCAGGAATTTCCCCATGGAAAGGGGGGTCAGGCCTTGGCAGGGGCTGCCCAGGGAGGTCTGGAGTGCCCATCCCTGCAGGTGTCCGAGGAAGGACCGGACGTGGCACCCAGTGCTCGGGGCTGGGGACAAGGTGGGGATGGGGCACAGCTGGGACCCAATGGTCCTGGAGGCCTTTCCCAACCTCAGTGATTCTGGGATTCTGTGAAATACTGAGTGCTCAGCTTCAGGGAGCTGATTTGCACCTTAACTGCATTGTTCCCCCCTTAAGCATTTTTAACCATTTAAGACACCTGCAACAGCTGAAACCCCAAAGAAAATGGTGATGTTACAGGAAAGAAAAAAGGCATTAGGGCTGGATAAAGGTTCCCGAGCACCAAGCCTCGCACGCGGCTGCAGAGCCGTCCACGAGAGCTGTGCAGCTCTGCTGAGCACACACTGAACCAATTACACAGGAGCCTCCCAAGACCCACACAACCTCGGGAGCTATCACATTATAGATCCTTATGTAAGGCACAGTGACGTAAATCCAGGCTCCCTTGACACACGGAGGGTGCGAGATGAGCGAGCCTGCAGGAATTTCAGATCATATTTCCCATCTCCCCTATTCATTCATTTGTATCATCTGCCATGACCTTGCTCTCCAGGGACATATATCACCAGAAGGAGATAAATGAGATTTCTATTAATTTGAACGATAGCAGCAAGAAACTAAAGGCGCTGTCTCACCAGGCTGATTAGTATTTTTTCTCTCTTTGAATGCAGATGAAAACAAAGGCTTATTTACCAACTGCAGGACTGGCCACACTAACTGATGGCTGCTCTCGGTGCCAGCAACCAGATCAGCTTATTTCAGTTCAATCCCAGCACCAGGATGCAGGAAGACATCAGCCACCGGGAGGGAGGAGATTCTGCATGCCCAAGGATTGCTTTTTACTTTGCTCAGAGCGTGCAAGAGGAATGCTCAGGCCAGGACTGCTCTCCACAGCCTGCATGGAACATGCAGGGTCTTGCTCCTGCTCCTGCTCCAGCCCAGCTGGGTGAGGGGGTGCTGCTCCCCGAACCACAGCATGTGCTGTCACTTTTCCAGGAAAATCACCCTCAACAAGGCATCTGCCCTGGGTGTCTGCCCCGTGCAGTTACAGCTGTGCTAAGCTGGGGTAGTGAGGAGAGGGAAGAGTGGAGCCAGCACAGCCAGAGGTTGGTGTGGTGCAGGAGAACTTTTGTCTCTGCAGCAACGAGCTCTGTCATGTTAGCCTGACTTTCTATGATTCAGGTACAAAATGAAAATGAGTTTCTATTCTAGCACGTACCAAAAATTCCATAAATGCAACAGCTGCCTCAGGAAAAACAAGAATTTTTCCCTGGTTGCAGAATGCGGTAGAGTCTCAGACAATAAACGTGATATCTGAGATAACTATAATGGTCCAGGACCAATACATGCACCTTGTAAAGAGCCCACAAGGCTGCTGGGGAGCAAGTCACTGCCATCAGCAAGGCTCCACAAAAACATATTTCCTGCAAGCCACAGCTTCTATGCACCACATTCCTCTGCTCATTCCCAGACACAAGCGGCAGGCTCCGAGGTCAAACTATAAAAGCTGCTATAAAGTCATTAGCTGCACCCTCAGATCACACAGCCCGGGTAGCCCGGGGAGCTGCAAAAGACAGGGCCATCATTCCAGCAGGATCAACAACTTGGAAATGCTTAAAATTACAAAAAAAAAGTCACATTAAGAGGAGGCAAGTGTTTAAATCATAGTTTCACACCCTAACACAGGTGAGTACAGCTGCAGGGCCAGCTCACAGGGCTGTGTGTAGCCAAACAGTTCAATGGCCGCAGAGGTGACCGGAGCCAGGGGACATCAAGGCACTGAACGTCACCACGGGAGCAGGACACGAGGTCACTGCACACATAACACCCCAATGGTTCACGGTCCACAACTCCCCATGGGCACAGAGCATTCCAGCAGTGCCCAGCTGAAATCATGCCCAGCTTACTGTTCAGGAACAACTCGTCCAGGGCTGCAGCTCGGCAGCGCACAGATAAACAGCCCTGGAAAGCAGCCCAGGAGCGGGCACAGGGCTCCAGGAGGAGCAGACATGGCTGCTCAGGACAGGCAAGCAGCTCTGAGAGAAGGTGCACACCGAGGGCAGCTTCACAACAACCAAGGAAAAATCAACCCCACGTCGGCAAGTCTTGAGGAACAGCCTGGAATTATCCCCCTGCAAACCTTCTGGGATCCGCTCATCTCCACAGCCGTACCACAGCCACCCAGGCTGTGATTCTGGCAGCTGTGAGGCTGAGCTGCTCACACAGAACACGCCTCGTTTCTGGGCAGCAGCTTTGCAGCCTGCAGCTCTCCAAGGAGCAGCTATCGAGGGATGGAACCAGGAGCCACTGCAGGGATGGCACTCCACCACAAACGGGCACAGGCAGCTACAGAGCCCCAAGCACAGTCCCACAGCTCAACGCCAAACCAGTCTGAAAGCCCAAACAGAGCTGCAGAACAGCTGTCAAAGCAGAATGAGCAGCAACACAGCACCTGAGCAGGTGAGGATCAACCTGCTCCCACCCTCTGCCCGTGCTCTCCTGTCCCTCCCCCTCGTGTGCATCAGTCCTGCTCTCTGAGGGGAAGCTGGCGAGCTGAGGGTAAACAGCTCTGCTCAGTCCCTCTGGGGAAAAAGCAAGAAAAAAACTTTCCAACGTCACTGAAATGGAATGTGAGGGAACCAAGTGCACTCGCAGGGGGAGAGAAAGGACAGCCTCACACTCCAGCCTGTGTGCACACAGCACTGGCTGGGGAAGGCACACACGGAGCATCCAACAGTGCATCTGCTAAAGATCCCTGCAGCTCTGAGGGTCTGAGGAGATATTCTGGTTCATAGAAAAGTTATGTTAATCCAGTGAATCATTTGATAGGAATGTACAGTCATCCAATGCAATGGAAAATGTAGAGATTCGAGTGTTCGATGTACGCATCCAGAATAAAAGGTTAGAGTAACACTTCTTCCAAAGGCATTACTCATCCCTGCCTCGGCTCACATCCCTGCAGAGGTGTGCAGGAAGGAGGATGAGCAGCATCAGTAACTTATCAGCTGCAGTACAAAACCACCAGGTAAGAGCCATAAAAAGCAGAAAGCAAGACCTAAACCACCCCTAAAGTAAGGAGTCTTTGTGCAGCAGGGCCACCTCCTCACCACTGCAGCTCTGAGTGGGTGACACGAGCTCTACCCCACTCTCACGGCATCCCAGGACATTCATGGGATGGTGGGACTCGCCCTTCCACAAGCTTTATGAGAAATTCCCTGTCTCAAAGAGCTGACAGGGCTTGCTGAAGCACTGTAGCTATTTACCTAAGGAGAAAGAAGAGAAGAATGCAAGTCTTGGTTGAAACCAGCAGGAATTCTGCATTACACACAGGCTTTCCTGGGCTCCTAAAGCTGCACTCCAAAAGAGCATCCAGTCACAGATCAGAGTTTTTGCAGTGACTGCTTAATTTACAGAGACGAAGCACCCCAGCAATTCTAAATACAGCCCATTCTTCACTAGGTGGGGGTTTATTTCCAAGGCCATGACATGTTATGATGTAAGAGGTAACAGCACACAAGCAGATGACTCCCTCACACAGCCCGTTCCGCTGGAAGTCTGGGAGACAGGCAGTGGATTCACCCCGACAGGAGGTAAGCTGGAATCTCTCCCATGCCACACACCCTCCTCAAACCCCTCCTCAACTGCACTCGGCTCTGCCGAGAAGTAACGCACGGAAAAGAGCATATGGACAGATCCAAAGCTATTCTGAATCACTGCTGGCTGCCAGCAGACATATTGCTGTCATTAGCCTCTAGCTCAGTCGCAAGATTTGTTTCTGAAAAGTCTTTGAGCCAACAGATTATATAAAGCTCAGACCCTTCCTCTTCCACACGAGCTGATAGTCTCCTCGCAGGGTGACTGGTGTTTGCGAGGAAACACTCATCCCTGCACACACGAGGATGATGCAGCTAATCAAAACAACTTCCCCGGCCAACAGGCAGCGTGCTGCAGCCAGAGCTGTGCTGCCAGAGAACACCCAAAGACAGGAGCGAGGAACAGAAACCCTGAATGGTTTGGGCTGGAAAGGACCTTCAATACCATCCAGTTCCACCCCCTGTCATGGGCAGGGACACCTTCCCAGTCCTGCTGCCCACCCTCCCTCGGATGTGTCCCAGGGCACCCTTGGCTTTCTGGGCTGCGAGCGCTCACTGCCAGCTCACGGTGAATTCTATCATTCGTATTGATCCCGTAGAGAAAATCTGCAGAGATTTACCCCAAACCCTGGGGCAGGGAATGGTGTGACCCTCTCCTGGCACCAGGGTCACACCATTCCCTGCCCCAGCAGCTTCCCAGCTGTGCTGCCTGACCCGGCAGCCCCACAGAACTGGCTCATTAACTCACAAGCACTTGGAAATAACTGCAGGTTACTGCCCAGGGTTCTCTGTATCTTTTATCTAAACAAAATGCTACAGGACCAGGCTTGTTTGGTGCAACGCCCTTGTAGCTTCTACTCCCAGTAGCAAGTGAGCAGTTAGTTCTGTACAACTCACCTGGCTACCTTTTGCCTGAAAAAATTAAAAAGTATATTCTGTCTTCTGAGTTGTGAAGTGAAGATACCCCTTTTGGTTTCCTTATTAACACATAGCAGGACTGCCCCCCGCCAGGTTCTGAAAAACTCCTGGTGGTTTAAGCTTTACTGGAAACCAGGCTTCCTACCTTGCTAGTTTTCCATATTACTCTCTCTCATTAAGCAATTTAGATACTCAAGTAGTAAATCAGAAGTGAAAGGAAGGTTCTTAATCACCAGATCTAAACAACACTGCTTTTTGTCACCTCGTAACTCCTGATAACCACCATCTTCTGGTCCAAGCTGTCTCACACACTGCATTATCTTTACACCTTCAGGTGTCTGAAGGAGGTCAAACAAACACGCTTTAGTTTCCTTGTAGAAGACTGGCAGTACTCCTGTGGCAGTGGGATGAGGTCTATTATTTCTCTAAGTTCTGGTAACTCTGGTAACTGTAAACAACCACGGTCCCTGTCCTAAGAACAGTCTAAAAGAGACAAGGCAAGTGCAGAAGCCCCAGTGGTGGTGAGGCACAGTCAGCCAGCCCAGCACGGCCGCCAGTTACTCCTCAGTAACTCACTGCTGCTCGAGATGTGCTTCATCCAGCAATTCTCAACACAAAATACATAAACAGTCCCTGGAGCACAGATGGAAGCTGATCCCTATCCCCTCCCAGGGGAGTTCCCTCATCACTAGGCTACAAAATCATGTTCCCTCTTGCTTTCAGCCCTTTGATGATACAAATCTTACGTTCCTTCCTACACAGTGCCCCGGTTTCAACATGAGAGGCAGAGCCTCTCCTCCCTCCTCAACCGGTAGCTTGAGGATTTGGGCACTCTCAGAACTGGAGTCAGGGATGCCCCAAGGCTCGAGGAGATGCCTCACCTGGGATCACACTCAGTGCCCTTTCCCAGCTCCCTTTCACTCACCCACAGGGTACAGTGCTCATCTGCCACCGAGGACGTGGCTGCAGAAGACCACAGAAGCACTGACCTTCCCTGCTCATGGATTTGCTCTTTCCATGAGAGCAGGATGCTGAAGGAAAAGGTCAAGTTCTTGAAGAGCAGAAGTCATTCAGGTTTTCTCCTCACAGCAAATCGCAGCTGTACAACAGCATTTTGCCACAGGTTTTTTTTCAGGACTCCCACCCCGACTGCTCATGACTCTCCTGTACAGCTGGTACTCACACAGCACCTCCTGCACCTGCCTGGCCAGGCCCCAGGGTGTGCGGAAGGGAACAGGTGAGCCAAAACCTCTCCTCATCCTCCCTTGCCTGGCTGCACAGCTCAGTCCAGTGTCCCGTGAACGAGGACAGGGAATCCCCACTCCAGGCACGAGCAAAGTGCAGGCAGTTCATGTGCTCCCGGTCACAGAAGCAGTGGATCTTGTAGCTTGAATTATACTTTAAAAAATCCAACTGAAATTCAAGCTCTATCACAGCCTTGCACTGCAGCTTCCCAGAGTCCTCCAGCCGTTTGTTCTCTCCAGGGAAGACAGATAGGTTGCCAACCAAGACTGCACTGTGGGATTAGCCGATGTTTATGAAGTGCTTTAAAGATTAGAAGTGTCACCTATGTGCTAAATATTTCTCTGGCACTATCAGCTCCAACAGCAGCCGAGTATCTTGTATCTCCTCCTGCTGATCTCGAGCTGGTTGCCGAAGGCGTCACTCAACCTGACTCCCAACCACTGCTCCTGGCACTAATTCCAGGGCGGTTTGAGACATATCACAGGAGAGGACAGAATCAAGGAACCACTTAAACCCTAACTTCTGGAAATTACTAGCAGAGTAATGACAGTAGTATCACCAGGAGAGGCTTAGGGATTAATGTTTTTACAACATTCTCATACGTGTGTGCGAGATGGAACGCCCTGGCGTGAAGCCCAACCGTGCGGAGAGAGGAACTCGCCCTGCTCACCCAGATGGAACTGGCTGGGCAATGGCATGAAAAGGTACTTTGTACACATCATGATAGGAGCTAAACGGATCCCAACTCCTTCACTTCCCTCAAAGCTTTTGGCAATGCTCCTGCAGTGCCTGGATTAAGAAATCGAGCAGTGAGTCCGAGCACACGAGACAGCAGCGCAGCACTGCCCGGGCCCTCTGTGCTGTACACACACAGACCAAACTGCAGGGATACACCTATTTTCCTGACTTTCCTCTTCTTGTTCCCATTTCTCTTCCAGCTAGAACAGACAGAGCCTGTGTCAAGACCTTTCTACTGGTATCACACAGAGCCAAGGGGTAAGGCTCAGCTGGATGTCTGTGTTTCCCATGGACACACCTTTTGTTACCCAGATCCCATCCATCCTCTTGAGGACTTACACTGCATACAGATCTAGCAACATCCAAACTACAGAGCTCAGCCTTCCCCTCAGCCTGTGGGTTTCACCAACAGCCACAGAATCCAACAACTATTATCAAGCAGTCGAAAAATGAAACATTCAATTCCAAGAGTTTACTCTGCACTGGAGAGAGAGAAAAACAAAGCTGGAAATCCCTCACTTTATAAACAACAGCTCCTCTGAAAGCACTGTCAATAGGAAGTTGTTGCTCTAAACTGTGTATACATTTGGCTCACAATTTGCCAACAATGAGGAAAATGAACTCCACGGAAGGATTCCCACACGGGGAGCTCAGTGCTGTCACCCGAAATGGATGCTGCCAGGGCCAGAGCAGCAGGGCCGTGCCAGCAGGAGCTGATCTGCACCTTTGTGTAGGACACAACTCTCTTCCTGGCCTTTGGGAGGGCATTTGGGGGAGGAATCCCTCCAGAGATGGCAATGGCAGGAGGCAGAGCACAGCCGAGGTGACAGCGCTTTTCTCCCTCAGCTTTAATGGTTTCTGTGTGACTGAAGGAGCCCCGGCCAGGAGCCTGCTGAGCGAGGTGCCCTGCTCAGGATAACCCCAGCCAGGTGTAGTGCACATGGGCTGGGCTGTGCAGGTCGCTGTGGCTAACAGCTGCCTCCAACTCGAGGTGACTCACTCAAGTCACACATCATAAACACATCTTACTCCAGCCCTGAATTTGGAGCACAGGGCTCTAACAAAGCTCCTGTGACACATGCCATTCCTGCAGAGCTGCTCGCGCGCAGCCTCTCCTGAAACCAAAGGATCAAAGCAAACAGAGGACTGGAATTGCGATCTTCAAACACATTTAAGATAAGAAAAAAGCCTAGCAAAAACCAAAAAGCTATCTTAATCACCATTTTAATTGGGAGTTGATACTCTTATTCTAACAAAACCACTGGAGCATGCATCCTAGCACTGCATCCAACACTCAGATGCACGGCTGAGGTTTCCACCAGCGAGGGGCAGGAGGCACCACAGCAGACTGTGCAGAGCAGCCTTTGTTCTGGGACCCGGCGAGGAAAACATCTGCCAAGCCCAAAGCACTGCTCCCTCCAAGGCGATAGGATCTGACCTCGGAGCACAGGAAGCAAGCTTTGTTCCAGCAGCAGGGAAGGCGGTGCTACCACCACGACACTGTGCAAGGTTTGGGACTTCGGAGACCTGCAGGTGGTAAAACAAGAAGCGTTCTGCTGCTCACCTTAGAGCAGCCGGGTGCCTCTGCAGAGCTGCTCTTGTTTGGACAAGCACGTTTGCTCTGGTGTCTATTTGAATGATGACTCACTCCAACAAGCCAGGGCACCCTACCACACACAGCCCCGAAGTGCTGACTTAGGGCTTGGGATGCAAATCCGGCAGGAAGCGGCGCTTCCCGACCAGGGCCACCCAGGCCTGGTCACTGCTGCCATTACCCTCCTCCAGTTGCAGTCCCAGCCTGGATGACAAATCCAAAGAGAAGATGACAAGAACAAGAAAATTGTATAAAATACTCTTGCTTTTAGAGCACATCTAAAGTTCATTTATTTTTCTTTTAATATTCGTGCTCGGCAAAACTGACAGCCCAACTGCGAGTTCCCTGTGTGCCTCCTAGAGACTCGGGGCAGGTGGGTGCCTGCCCAGCAGCCTGTCCCCGTCTCAGGAATGCTGCCCAGCACCCCATCCCTGCCTTGGAGGCGAGCCCGTGGCCACCCCGCTGGTGGCACTCCTCCAGCCACTTCCACTTTTGTCTCCCCAAGCATGTGAGAGTCACAACCCGTGACGAGCCGGGCAGTAATTGCCGTATCGATTTCGACGTTCCTCCGGCCGGAGCAACGCCTGTAACTGTAAACCATAAACCTTTTAATATCCCGCTCAATTATGAGGAAAACAACTCCTGAGCAGCAGCATGGTGGGAGCATCATTCAGGGCCCGCTGCTGAGCCTGGCTGGGGATGGCCAAGCCACGCTGAGAGACACTGTCAGGGGGACAGAGCACAGAGAGCCCTTCCACGTGTCACTGGCAATGTCGGTGCTCTCAACCCTCTTAGTGCTGACCTCACCAAAGAGCCAAAAATGCTGGAACACATGGAACGAGAAGACAGCTAAGCGAACGGATGGAGTGCCATCAGAACGTGACTCAGTGCTCGTGCAACCTCCGGGCTGCTCACAAATCCAAGAGAAAGAGCCGAGGAATTAAGCAACTGCGTCTGGGCACTGTCACACAAGGCAGACTTACAACCTCTCTGTTATTTACAAACAGTTTCAGGGAAAAGGAAACAATCTGAGTGGCTGTGTGGCATTTAGAAAACATTCCCATCCACTGCAAAAAGCACAGAATCATAGAGTATCCTGAGTCAGAAGGGACCCATGAAGTCCCACTCCTGGCCCTGCACGGGACAGCCCCAGGAATCCCACTATACGCCTGAGAGCTTTGTCCAAGCACTCCTTGAGCTCCTGCAGCCTTGGGGCTGTGGGCACTTCCCAAGTCAGCTGTTTTGGTGACATAAGAACGAGATCAGTGGAGCACACTTCTAATCCCCGACTCCAAATCCTGACGTTGGTCACCTCACCAGGAAAAGGGGCACGTTTGGAGACACAGCCTGGAGAAGGCTCCCACCTTGCTCTGTGCAGACCTGACCCGCTTTTGTCTCGCTGTGCTGCAAGCCAGCCGGGCTTTGTTGCCATGGTGAAAGCTCTGACACGTTTAGTTTTCCCACTAATTTCCTGCTGCACTAAAGCAACTGCTGCTCTGCACCTCACTGCCATGGCACAGCAACAAGGAACCCCAACGCCCCCAGAAATGGGGAGCAGATCCAGCCACGTGCTGGTCACTGCCAACAGCACTGTTCCAGGCAACTTTAGTTACACCTCCTATATATCCTAAACCCGTCTGCCTTTAAGAAGTTCAAGAGGTTTGACCATCACTCAAAAAGGAACTAGAGAATTCAGTGATCTCATAATTTGGGGCTGTATCCCACCTTACCTTAAAAGAAGGTGGTGCATTTCAAATCCCAGACTGCAGTCACCAAAGCACCACATTTTCCTTTGGGTGCACTGAAGGGACTGAGCTCATTCCCGACTGTGTCCATGGCAAGTGAAAACAAGGATCCAGTTGTGTCTGTGGAACCAAACTGGGACCAGCAGCACACACACACACACGAGGAAAAGCAGAGACTAAGGCCCACACTGTCAGCTGATGACTCAGAAACTGCACAAGCGCCCACTGAGTGGGAAAATACCTATAGTCAGCCTTCACTTGTCATTTTACTGTGTAATGGGAGTCTCAGCTTGGATGAAAAACACATGAATATTTTGTTCTGACTAAGCACAGGTTTCCCCGTGTACCTCAGCTCTGCCAGGGCAGTGGGCACACAACACCCACACTGCAGCAAGGGGGAAGGACCGACTGTGATTTCCTTCCCCACCAACTCTGCACTTTGTTTCTAACATAAAGCAGCTGAATTAACCAGCAGAAAGGAAAAGTCTTTGGATTTTTTTTTTTAATCTTACACTTCCCAGAGCAGCTCAGGGGAAAAACAGCCTCTGTGGAAGCCAAGTATTAAAATCCTTGTACAGAGAATGAATCAGAATGATTTTTATTGGTTTCCAATGAGATTGTGCTTGAAAACAAACAGTTGCTGTACGACTGACAACCCCCTCACTGTGTCAGAGAGATGGGAGAACATAGATGGGCTTTGTAGAGCTGAGAACATGCTCCTTCATGGCTGCTGGGGAGCAGTTCGATTTCATTAATGCTACATCTACATGTGCAAAGAAATAGAGCACAAGCTAAGCTGTATCATCATCAGTTTGCTGGGGGAGTCCTCCGACCTCCAAAACTGCTGAGAGCAGCCGCAGCTGCTCCAGCCTCGGGCTGCAGAGGACACCGGCGACAACAGGAGCTTCCCGCAAAAGAGCACCATTGTCTGCCAGCCACCTGGGAACGGCAAACCTGCCGTAAATCACCCAGCACACCATCCTTTCTCTGTCCAAGGCAGGGGGGAGGCCGGGACAATTCCCGGCAGCAGCGGTGGCTCGGGGGGAGCCGGGGGGAGCCGCGGGCTGCCCGGAGCCCGTCCGTCAGCGGCACTCCAGCCAGGCTGATAACCTTGACAGAGCCGCTTGCGAGATTACAGCCCAAGGATTTCCTACAAGCACATCTAGAGAGGAAGGACTAAGTACCAAGACTAATACTTTTCATCTTTGGTTGCTGCCAGTGCTGTGAGCTTAAACGAAAATTTGGGGCACGCAGAGACATGATAACACTGTCACAGTGACTGACAAAAGCAAACCCTTTCCTGTAGCACTAATTATTTCAGCTGAAAGGGGCACAGACAAACATCTTTAAGAATTTAGATATACATGTGACAAGAGGCATTTTTCCCCCTAATTTCTTCACTGTCACTGTCTGAAGACTGTATCCCAGAAGATCTAACTGGCTCTGCCTACCTAGCAAGGGTGCCCTGAGCATCAGCACTGCTCCAGGCCCCTGCGAGCCTGCAGGAGCAGCAGGACACCTGAACAGACTGTATCCTTCCATTCCACGGACAGGAACCAGCTCCAATTAGGCTCAGTGCTGCAATTCAGCGTGTTATCTGATCACACTTCACACACAATGACACACAGCTCATAAACGTACTCCCTCCATTAGGAACACTTAACGTTGCGAAATGCCACAATTAGTTTTTAGGCATCAGCTTCAATGCAGCTGCCTTCGCCCAACAGCAAGAAGCCTCAGGGCTCTAAAGATACTGTCCCCTGAGAGGGGCCAGAAACACACCTGGAAGTACCTGATGAGCCTGAACATAGGCAAAAAATTTAGAAACGCTTCAGGTTACATGACAGCAGACCCCAGAGCCTTAAAAAACCCCCTTGTGCCCCCGGTGTGATGGCCATGGGTCTGTCACACACCCATCCCTGCTATCCTCCATACACATTCCAAAGGTATTCCTGCAATTAATTCCTGCACAGACAGAGGTTACACAGGAAAAGGCACAGCTGAAAGCCCGAGACAGCCAAAGAGCCAGCACAAGCTGAGACTAACTTGTGTAGGTAAGGAAAAACCTGGAAAAAATGTGTCTTCCCTTCTGCTGCAGAAATCCACGCACGCTTTCCCAGCCTTGAAAACACCTCGCTGCGTCCCTCTCATTCAGAACTCCTTCCAACAGGACCAACCACATTTTAAAAGTTATTGGAAGGAGACAAGAAACATCCATCTGCTTGCTGAAAGGCAGCAGACGCACACAGCCTCCAAATCCAGACTTTAATTGAAACACTTTAATCTGCTGCCGCGGCCCCGCATTCTCTGTATTCCCAGTAGTGCCGAGGCGTGTGCTCAGCTAATGGAGCTCTGACAGTCGTCCTGGGCCTGGCTCCCTGTCAAACCACGCTGGCCTCCAGCTCCGGGCCCGCAGTCGCACGCTGATACCCCACAGACTCCTTTTCTTCTAAACCATCTTCCAAATGCACTATAATTAATGTCCTGTAACTGCAGCCGATGCCTTAAGGAGCTGAAGGCAGAGCCAAACCATACAGGAGAGTGGCAAACGTCGAGGAGATGCCGAACTACAACGGCAACACCCAAGTGGGCTGTAGGAACAGCCACCTCCTGCACTGCACAACGCCAGCGCTCAGGCCAGTCCCTTCATCCATCTGCAAATCAAGGCGGTAACTCAACACACGCAGATCCCTCCTGTCAGCAGGCCCCTGTTAGGCAGCCAAGGCAGGATTTGGGAAGCTGGTTAGGCTCCCGCTCCAGTCCCTGGGAAGACACGGCCAGTTTCTCCCCGTGGCTCAGCTGACCTGCTGCAGGCTGTGCTGAATCACCCTCTGGAGAAGCTGAGCCCAGCAGGGCCGTCCCAGGCCAGGTGAGCCACAGCGCGCTGCTGCTGCGCCGTGCACTGTGCCAGAGCACGCCTGCTTCCTGCATCTGCATGCCCACCTTCCCCGCCCGCTCCTTCAGACAGGTTCCCAGCGACTGCAGCTCCCAAACCCCACCGGGAGGTTTCCCAGTGCTGCTTTTGCCTCTGACAGCCGTCACAAACCCTGCACAGGCTGCAGCTGAGGGGCACGAGCCAATACTCTTATTTATACCTTCATTTCAAACCTCCCATGGCCAACGCACTTCCAAGAAGAGCATCTGCACTCTTGCCACCGAGTTATAGCCACAAAGCGCAGGCCTAAGCCCACCTCCCCAGGATAAAGTTCCACATCTTGCACAGAGGGATGCTGGAGTCACTCCCAACACGCCTGCACTGCTCAAGGACCAGCTCTTTCCTACAGTTCTTCCAAGCTGCAGCTGCCCTGGCTGGAAGTTGTTCCCTACACTGGATGCAGAGAAGAAACCAGAAGCATCAGCAACATTTCTCTGGAATCAGACCATGCACTCTGAAAGGACCCAAAGCTTCAAGATAACACCCGACCAGGTCTGACAGGCTCCAGGGAGATCCAGCTCTGCTGCTGCTGCTGTGCTGCCCCAGGATCTCCTGCCCATCCTCTGATGATGAGAGCTCAGCTCGGCTGCCCCCACACATGCTGGGCTATTTTTGAGCTCAGCGTGTCAGTTCCACTGGCTGTGGGAGTTTGTTTGTGTGGGATAGCATGATTCGACTACTTTGAAACTTGGCTGAAGCCACATAATTCCCTTTTCATGGAACCCTTTTGATGGCCATTTAGCAGAGAGGGCGAGGCTTAGCCTCAACTGGAGAGACTTGGGGTCAGAATTACTAGAAAAAGACACATAATGACTAATAATGAATCAGCCTTCAGTGGTTTTTTCATTTAAGTGTTAACACAGCATATTAAACCCCTGGCCTGGGATCAGCAGAAAGGCCCTGAATGCATTAAATGAGTACAATGGCTTAACTAGAGAATTTCCAAATTGCTCTATTTAAACCTGTGCAAGCTCCAAGCCAGTTCAACCTTTGCTTGTGCAGGTTCACCTAAATGCAGCATCCTGCTGGGGGTGTGCAGGGCACGAGACCACCATGGTCACACAGGGAAGTCACAACTCTCATGAGAATCTTTTCAGCCAGGGAGAACTTCCACCACGAACCATGAATTCTACTCTGCTGGAGCAACTTCCCAAAGCTTTACTTTCATGGGGATAAACACAGAGTTGTTATGCAATCGTCTTGGTGAGAGCAAGAAGGGGCAGCACCCTGTACAGCCACTGCTCAGGGCTGATACAGGACCCAGCGAGAGGACACGGGAAAAAGGAGCTTAGAGCTGCTTCTCTGTGAAAATGTCTAATACCCAAGGAGCCCAGTCTCCCAGCAACACACTGCCATCTCCTTATTTCCCTCTCACGTAATTCCTCCTTCAAACACAAATGAGGAGACAGCTTCTAGAAACTCTCATTAGGCCTCCGCAGCATTCACCAAACCTCTGTGAGACCCTCCTGGAAGAGAGACACCCATCCCTGTCTGTGTCACAGCCCTTCCTCCTCCTGCTCCTGTCAGTGGCTTTTCCTCACAGGGGCAGGCTCTGTACCTGCCCAAAGGTGCTGCCACCTCGTTCATCAGGTGTTGATTGCCTCCAAAGCTCTGGTACAGCAAATATTCGGGAGGAAGGGACTTCAGACAGGAGGTGGGAAGCAGCCAGGTTGAAGAGGCACAGAAGTTGTACCCACCTCACCCCCAAAATAAGCTAAGAGCCACACAGCTGAGAAGCAGGTATTCATTATCCTGGCTCTCTCAGAATATTCTCCCTGCCCAGAAAAGCTCAGGACATGTGCCACAAGCCCCCTAGCTCACGCTGCCCACTGTCAGCTGGCTCTCCCTTTCCACCTGTTAGCATCTCAAGAAGCAGCCTGGTCTCCAATTCAATCATGCTCTGGCATTAACATCTTAGTAATCAAATGTTATTTGCCAGAGCAAGAAAAACATTGTAATGAAACATAAAATGTCAGTACTTCAGCCCACAGTTGATACAGGCAATGGCTCTCTGAGGTTTTGGGAAGTATTCCCTCTTATCCCCACTGTGGCAACTCTGCTTAGCCAAAGTTCATTTCTAGCTTTTAGGCTTTTGCTAAATCTCCCCACCAAATGAGAACTAAAATACAACTCTCCTGCAGCACACAAGCGAGGAGAACAAAGGCCCTGTGAGCAGCAGGATAATGCTGCCTGAGGAATTAGCCATCCACAGCACCAGCTTTCCTTGTGGCCAGGAGAAATAAGAAGCAGGACAGGTGAAGCACCACCAAACACTGCAAAAGAGAAGGAAAATGACTGATGAAAGGTGACCAGGTGTGGGTCATTACAAAACATGCGGCACCGGTATTGAACAACTCCATCTGACACGAGGCTGATGAGTCAGGGCAGCGCCAGCTCGGGGCTTATCACAGGGGCGTGCAGGCTGCAGGGAGCAGTCCTCGGCCAGCCCAGAGCCACGTGGCTCGCTGTGGCACGGCCGAGGTCGGCAAGAGCAGGACACAGCAGCCACCAAGACTCTCCCACCCTCTGGGCTGAGAGCGCTTTGCATCTGAGGAGAGAAATCCAGGCAAGTCCTGGAGCCCCCCGTGCTCAGAGACCAGGGTGTACCAAACCAAGCCCAGAGCAAAGCCCAACTCTGCGTGAAGTCTGCCAGCCCCCTTTTCATCCTGGTTCCCAGTGCCACAGTGCCCACCTCCAAGAACTCTGGTGAAAAATGTGTTCCACTGATGACTCCAACTCACCCGAAGACAAACCACAGAAACTAAGCCTGTTCTCTCATGGAAGGGAATGTCCTCTCCCAGTGAGGGCAAAGCTGCCTCCTGTTCTCCAGAAAAGGCTTAGATCCTTAAAAACCTAAAAAATCTCAATTCTCCTTAAAAACCTAAAAAAAGCTCAATACTAGCCTTTCTCCACTCGTGCCTGTGCTGGTAGAAGGGCTGTGTTCTGCCAAGGATTAAAGCATCATGGATTTGGGTTACTATCCAGTGAAACAACTCCAGGTACCCCTTAAACAGGATCTCACGACAGCCAGCCAGTGAAACTTGCTCCGAGCTTTGCCCACCCAGATATTACTAAAATTGTACTCAAGCCTAAGTTGACAACAAGCCTGGAAGAAGCTAAGGCAGCACAGCAGGAAGATCACTGCACTTGGGAAGGAGCTGTGCTCTCCCAGGACTGTCAATTCCATTTCAAGAGAGAGGGGGATGTGAAAGTGACTCCTGTCTCGCAGTGAAACTCTCCACGAGAGCAGTGCAGCCACGCCAGGTACACGCTGCTCCCTGCTCCAGCTGCACCTCCACTCACATGGAGCTGACGGAAGGGATGGAACCAGGACAGCAGAGAGCTCTCAGCAGTGCCCAGAGACCACAGCATCCCTCCCTGTTCTCCTCAGGCCCAACAGCTCCTGAAGGCTCAAACACAACACCCAAAGAGCAGGGGAACATAAGGTATGTGCTCCTTGGCACACTCATGAACATTCTCTGACCAGCCCTTACGAAAAAATGTGGCATTAAAAACAACCCCACTGCCTGAACAGAGCTGGAATTCTAATGAAGTCACTTGGATGATTTATAAATGGAAATTCTGTGGAAAACAGTTCATTCAGCAGGTCACTCTGAAGATTTTTAGCACAAAACAAGGGTTTCTTGTAAAAGATGAGAAGAGACAAAAGGAAGGGGGACAGAAGGAGGGATGCAGCAAGATATCCTGCAGGTGCCCAATTCATCCTGGTCAGAGCAGTGGCTCCAGCTCCTGCCCAGCCATCAGAGCAGCTCTGACAGAGCACAAGAGCCCAACTTTGCATGGGCAGGGACAGTGTAAATTGCTGCCTTGGTTAATACGTAAATTGCCGACTGCTGCCTTCTGTTCCAACAGCTCCAGCGGAGACAATTATGAATACAGGCCTCCTGCCCTTTGGGATGATGAACATTCCCCTTCCTCAGTGTCCCCAGCACTGCTGACCCACATTCAGCTCCTGAAGTGCAGTTCTATGACAACTGCAACGTTCGGTGTCAGCAGAACGTGCCAGCCCAGCAGGGCCGGGCACTCTGCTCCTCTCTCTAAATAAATGCAGCGCTCAACTTCCCAAGGGCCAGGAAAATCCCCGTCCTTTAAGATCAGACCAGGCACCCAGCTCCCCTCTGCTTCTCTTTTTAGGGAAAAGGNCTCCTCTCTCTAAATAAATGCAGCGCTCAACTTCCCAAGGGCCAGGAAAATCCCCGTCCTTTAAGATCAGACCAGGCACCCAGCTCCCCTCTGCTTCTCTTTTTAGGGAAAAGGGGACACAAGCCAGGAATGCTCCGGCTGTTATCTCGAGCTGTCATGTCAAAGTCCACTTCACCTGGTAAATGTTCGTCGGAAAGGAAAACAGGATGATCCAACACTCATCCACAGAGCACCTCTAATTCCAGGCTCAGCAATGGACACCAGCCCACACCATCACTAATTCCACCTTCTGGAAAAGGCCCAGAATCACGGGGTACATCTATTTCCGAGCTCACACAGACACTCAGAGTGGAATTCCGTCGGAGACGGTGGAGGAGCGCGGTTCCCAAGGAGGGGCCGTGACGGGCAAACCCGCTTTTCTCTAAGAGAATGTGACACGGGGTCAAGTTTGTGCAGGGATTTGGTGGCTATATTTGAACTGCCCAGTTCTCTTACGCAGCCACTACCGGGAGAGCGGGATCACCTCAGGAAGGGGCTGCCAGCACAGGCAGCAACCGGGCTGCGCCTGCGTTTCGTGATCAAAGAATGCTTTCAGATCCCTAAATGGGACCATTTTGCCAAGGTTTTACTCGCTTCCAAGTTGTTTCCATTAAGTCAAAGTGTTAAAAGTGTAACTGTGATGAAGACAAGCTCGCAGTAGCATTATTTTGGATTTCTGCTGCCAGTCAAAAATGCTTCCCCATAAGGATTTGCCCTTTCCAATGCATTTACATCAACACCTCCCCTCTAAGCTCATGAGTCCCAGAGTCTGAACCAAGCAGCTCCTTTCTCCTTCCCCACTCCTCTCCCAGAGCCAACAGCAACAGTTCTGTCAGCGAAGGAAAAGTACTGAACCCACGGTGCTCAGGGTCTGCAAGCAGAATCCAATCCATTCACTCGCACTCCTCTCCAGAGGCTGGGATTTGAAAGGAAACCTGACCTCGGAGTTGAGAAAGCTTCCAGGTCAAGTTTCAGCTCTAAGCTATCCCAGCTCAGCCGAACAGATGGCAGTTGTTCCAGCACAGGTATTTCCCCAGGCTCGGGGAGCCCCCGGAGTTCAGAGGGACAGGGACTGGATCTCCTCTGTGCAGGGAACGTGCTGCAGGTCAAACCCACCGCTCCAGAGCTCCCAGCACCTCACCATCCCACCAGAAAGCTGCTTCCTGAAGTCCACAGCCCACCCTCGGTCGCTCCAGGGCAGCAGGAATGAGTGTACACTGCTATAAAGCAAAGCTTTCCAAGCTTAGTATCCCCTTCTGTCACCCAAAGCCAATGTGTAAAACCCAGCCTTGGCCCTGTAAACGTGGAGCACAATGTCCAGAGAAAATCTGTGTGTGTATTCTGCCATTCTTCAAATCAACTATTCCCACAGAAAAGATGGTCTCTGCTTTGGTATTTTGCAAACTTTCAGAGTCAGCACCACTGAGAAGAAACCTTGACCCAAGGAGGGAGTCTGGAAACAGGAAGAGGAAAGCAACTTGGAGCTAGATCATTCCTCTTCCAGGAATGATCTCCCCTCAGAGGGGTCGGTCTCCTGCACTCGGAGCACCTGAACCCATCACCCTGTTTCTCTCAGCAACGTTCGGGTTCATCATGGGGAGAACAACAGCACAGAACACCTCAAGCGCAGGTTAAACTGTGGCATTGAGCACTTGCAGGCACAGAATAGCCATCAGGGCAGGCAAATACAGCCCAGCTCTGAAAAAAACTGTCCAGGAGGTGTTGTAACTGATGTTTAAATAGCTCCTGAAATTAATTTCACTTTATTATCCGGGCAAAGAGCCAGAGCTCCAACAAACCAAGGCGATGGTGGATTTCTCCTCCTGTTTCAAAACAATGTTGCTCCTGAAACTGACAGAGGGGCAACGGCGCAAAGTGACAGAGGCATAATCCCAGAAAGTGACAGGGGCATAATCCCAGAAAGTGACAGGGGCATAATCCCAGAAAGTGACAGAGGGACAACCCCAGAAAGTGACAGAGGCACAATCCCAGAAAGTGACAGAGGGACAACCCCAGAAAGTGACAGAGGCACAATCCCAGAAAGTGACAGGGGCATAATCCCAGAAAGTGACAGAGGGACAGACCCTGAAAGCGACAGAGGGACAACCCCAGGAACTGACAGAGGGACGAGCCCAGCCAACACCATCCTCCCTCTGCAGCGCTTCCAAGCAGCCAGCACGGAGCCAAGAGCAGGGCTTTGGTTCGGGCCTGTCTGCTGCCTGCCCATGCCAGCCCTGCTTCCCGCAGCTCTCCTGCTGCCGCAGCTCCCGGGAAGACCCCGGTGTAGCGCTGCTGCATGCAGCACGACGAGCCCTGTCCGGGAGCTCGGTGTCACCGGCACGACCGGGAGCACAGCCGCGATGCTGCCGTTCCTCGCGGATCTCTTGCCGTGTTCCAGGGCTCGCCCGTGCCTGGATCCACCCGGATCTCCTGCCATGTTCCGGGGCTCACCTGGGAGCGCGGCCGTACCTGGATCCACCTGGATCCGCCGCCGCCGCGGGAGGCCCTTCCTCGCGCTGTTCCCTGCGGCTTCCCACGGCCCCGAACACTCGGCCACGACCGAGTCTCATCGTTCGGGTAAGAAACGGCCGGTCCCCCGCTTGCCCTCCGTGTCCCGCCCGGCTCGCCGGGAGCATCCCCGGCTACCACGGGAGCATCCCCCCCGCTCCACCTCCACGTTATCGCGGTGCCACGGGACCCGCGGGGACACCCGTGTCACCCGAGCCGCTCCCCGGCAGCGCCCGCTCGGGGCTGGGGGGCCTCGGGGCCGCTGCCCGCACCCTGCCCGCTCACCGGGGCAGCGCCGCGACCCCCGCGGGGGACTCACCTTGGCGCGGGTCACTAGGTGCGTGGCGAGCTTCACCACGGCGAAGTTGCCCTTGCCGATG
>VZSE01000333.1:245-24080 GCA_013398275.1 Promerops cafer
AGGGGGGGAGGGAGGGCGTGACCCCAGTGCTGACCCCCGGCCCCCCAGTTCTTCGCCGAGGTGCGGGAGGCCGAGGAGCTGCTGCGGAAGACGGAGGAGACAATGCGGCGCAAGTTCAGCTGCGACCGCGGCACCACGGCCACACGCCTTGAGGACCTGCTGCAGGACCTCGCGGTGAGGGCCCCCCCGAGACCCCCAGGAAGATCCCCAGAGCCCGGGGGGACCCCCACAGTGACCCCCAGACCCTGGGGATTTCTCTCCATGGTGACCCTCCCAAGATCTCCAGGGTGACCTTGCTGCATGACCTCGTAGTGAGGGCAAGTGGGAGCCCAGGGGGACTGCCTAAGTGGACCCCCCCAAGATCTTGAGGGTGACCCCAGCCCCATGGCAACCCCAGGCTGACCCCATGTGCAGGGTGACCCCAGCCCCTGGCAACTCTGAGGTGACAGCCCCCTGCAGCCCCCAGGATGACCCCCAAAATCAGAGTCCCACAGTGGCCCCTGAGGCGTCCAGCTGCAGAGTGCTTGGGTGCCACCCCCACTGCAGCCCCTGGGGTGACCCCAACACATCCATTGCTGCAACAGACCGGGGTGACCCCCTGCCTCATATTCCTGACCCCTCCCCAAACTCCTGGGACCGCCCCCTCAAAATCCCACGAGCTCCCAAACCCTTTGGGGACCTCCTGATATTTCTGAGCTCTCTCAAAAAACCTGGTATCTCCCTAAAATTCTGATGCCCCTCGACACCATGGGACACCCCCAATCCTGAGGTGTCCCAACCCTGTCCCCACAGGAGCAGAAGGAGCAGCTGGCGGAGTTGGGGGCGCAGCTGGGGGGTCTCTCCCGCCGTGCCAGGACCATCGTGCAGCTGAAGCCACGCAGCCCTTCGACACCCCTGCAGGGCCGACCCCCCATCCAGGCCGTCTGCGACTACAAGCAGATGGAGGTGTGGGGGACGTGGGGGTTGGATCAGGGTTGGTTCCCCTGGGGAGGCCGTGGGGGGATGTAGGGCAACATGGGGAGACGTGGTGGGTCCAGCGCCATGGTCTGATGCTGCCCCAGCCCCATGGGGGGACACAGGAGGACCCCCCTCTGGTCTGACACCACCCTGGGGGACAAGGGGAGACATGGGGGACCTCCCACCCTTCTCTCATGCTGCCCCAGCCCCATGAGGGGACACAAGGGGGGGACACAAGGGGCTCCCCACCCAGGCTGAGACCACACCAGGCCCATAGGGGAATACGGGGGGGACACTGGGGAATATGGGGGGGACACTGGGGAATATGGGAGAGGCACAGATGGACACAAGGGCCCGCACCCCACCCTGGCCCCCTGCCCCGCAGGTAACCGTGCACAAGAACGACACCTGTGCCCTGGTGAACCACGCGCAGCCGCAGCAGTGGCGGGTGCTGAGCGCCGGTGGCAGCGAGGCCGTTGTCCCTTCGGTCTGCTTCCTCCTGCCGCCCCCCAACAAGGAGGCTCTGGACGCCGTGCACAGGTGGGGACGGTGACCCTGCGCCCCACCCGGGCTCCCCTGTGTCCCCCCTCTAACTCCACATCCCCGCAGGCTGGAGACCACCCACCAGCAGCTGCTGGGGCTGTGGCAGCAGCTGCACCAGGACCTGCGCAGCCTCCGCGCCTGGCAGTACCTGACCCGGGACATCCAGCAGATCCAGTCCTGGACGCACATCACGGTGGGTTCCTGGGGGTCCCAGAGTGGCACGGGGGTCCCAGGGGCCCCAGCAGGGGCTGACGTGGCCGTGCCCCCCCCAGTTCCGCACGCTGCCGGCCGAGGAGGTGCGGCAGGTCCTGTGCAGCCTGGAGAGCCACTACCAGGAGTTCCTGCGGGACAGCCAGGACGCCCAGAGCTTCCAGCCCGACGACCGGCTGCAGGTGGAGCGCGACTACAACGCCTGCACTCACAAATACGAGCTGCTGCTGCGCAGCCAGGAGAAAGGTGGGTGTCCCCTCTCTGCCTCCTCTGAAGGGTGGGGGTCCCCAGGGTTTCCCCAGGTGCTGAGCATCCGCGGGTCCCCGTGGTGTCCCTGGGGTACTGCCACGGTGCTGAGCTGCCCCAGTCTCCCCCCTCCTCACGCTGGCTCCTGGGGTGTCCCCAGGGTGCTGAGTCATCCCTGCATCCCCCCTTCCCTCCATGGGTCCCCATGGTGTCCCCACAGTTTCCAAGGCTGCTGAGCCATCCCTGTGTCCCCTTTCCCAGCTGTGGGTCCCCAGGGTGTCCCCAGGGTGCTGAGCCATCCTGGTGTCGCTGTGGGTCCGCGCGGTGTCCCCGCGATGTCCCCGGGCACTGAGCCGCCCGCCCTGTCCCTGCAGGAGAGCAGGACGAGTCTCTGTGCAAGAGCTACATCTCGCAGCTGAAGGACATCCGGCTGCAGCTGGAGAGCTGCGAGAGCCGCACCGTGCACCGCCTGCGCCTGCCCCTCAAGGCCGACCCGCTGCGCGAGTGCGCCCAGCGCCAGGCTGAGCAGCAGGTGTGACGTGTGTGACATGACGTGTGTGACATGCACGTGACACGCGTACTGCGCACAGATGGGGACCTCAGTGCCAGGACGGGCCTGGGGGAATGGTTTGGGTTGGAAGAGCCCTCAGAGCCCTTTGAGTCCACCCAGTCCCCCAGCACTGCCAAGGCCACCCCTGTCCCCAAGTGCCACGTCCACACAGCTGTAAAATCTCCCCAAGGGTGGCAGTCCCCCCTGCCCTGGGCAGCTGCGCCAGGGCTGGACAGCACTTTCCAGGAGAAGTTTTCCTGATATCCCTCCCAAACCTCCCCTGTCCACCTGCACCCATGGGCTGCAGAGCCTTCCCCTGCTCCGCTCCTCCTGGGGTCCAAGAGTGGGGGAGCGTTCGGTCGGGGGTTGGCCGTGACCTGCAGCCAGCAAGGACTGAGGGACTCCTTCCCTGCAGCAAACACACCTGGAGCTGGAGGGCATCCAGAAGAACCTGGCCAAAGTCAGCGAGAAGACAGAGCAGGTGCTGGCGCAGCCGGAGCAGGCAGGCTCAGCCCCTGTCCTGCGCTCCGAGCTGGAGATCACCCTGCGGAAGATGGAGCAGGTGTACAGCCTCTCCAGCATCTACCTGGAGAAGTGAGTGAGCCCTGGCACCGTCACTCAGTGGCGCCTCGGCCCCTGGGCTGGAAACAAGCCTGGGCAGTTGGGAGGCCGTGGGGAGTCTGGGGGGACCCAGCATGCCTTTCCCTTTCTTTTCCTTCCCTCTTCTCATCTTCCTTTTGCTTCCCTTCTCTCTTTTTTTCCTTTTTCCCTTTTCCTTCCCTTCTCTCTTTCTTTCCTTTTCCCCTTTTCCTTCCCGTCTCTCTTTTTTTCCTTTTCCCCTTATCCTTCCCATTTCTCTTTCTTTCCTTTTCCCCTTTTCCTTCCCGTCTCTCTTTTTTTCCTTTTTCCCTTTTCCTTCCCTCCTGGGTCTGTGGTGCTGCTCTTGCTGAGCTGTCCCGCTCCCATCCTGATCCCGGCTCATCCGTGCTGCTCCCGTCCCGCTCCCATCCCATTCCTGCTCCTGGCTGACCCCGTCCCTCTGCGGCAGGCTGAAGACCATCGGGCTGGTGATCCGGAGCACGCAGGGGGCTGAGGAGCTGCTCCGCAAGTACGAGGAGCAGCTCAAGGATGTGCAGGCAGTGCCGGCTGACCTGGCTGAGCTGGAGGCCAGCAAGGCTGAGCTTAAGGTACCAGGGGCTCTGGGGGTGCCAAGGGGAGCCAGGGGGTGGCCGGGGACACCGTGGCTGGCCCTGACCAGTGCCCATCTGCCACAGCGGCTGCGGGCACAGGCCGAGGGGCACCAGCCCTTCTTCAGCACGCTGGAGACCGACCTCAGCAAGGCCAAGGACGTAAACGAGCGGATGGTCCGCGGCCACAGCGAGCGGGACGTGGACCTGGAGCGGTACCGGGAGCGGGTGCAGCAGCTGCTGGAGCGCTGGCAGGCCGTGCTGGGCCAGGCTGACCTGCGCCAGCGCGAGCTGGACCAGCTGGGCCGCCAGCTGCGCTACTACCGGCAGAGCTGCGACGCGCTGCGCCAGTGGATCTGCGATGCCCGGCAGCGCCAGGAGGCCATCCAGGCCGTGCCCATCACTGACAGCCAGGCCGTGCGCGAGCAGCTGCTGCAGGAGAAGGTAGGGCTGGCCGTGGGGCAGGGGGTGCTCCCGGCCATCCCCAGCAGGGTGAGGGGTGTGCCTGGCCATCCCCGACGGGGCAAGGGGTGCTCCTGGGCATTCCCCAGCAGGATGAGGGGTGCTCTCAGCTATGCCTGGCCGTGGCGTGGCAAGGGATTCACCTGGCCCTCCCTAGCAGAGTGCAGCGTGCCCCTGCCCATCTCTGTCTGTGGCAGAGTGAGGGGAGTGCCCGGCCATCTCCAGTCCTGGCATGTGGAGTGTTGCTCTTGGGTGGCTGCAGCAGGAGGGGGGCCATCCCTGGCCATGGCACGTGGTGGGTGCTCTCAGCCACCCCCAGTGGGAAGGGGGCTGCTCCTGACCATTTTTGGCTGCAGCAGGGTGAGGGGTGCTCCCGGCCATTCCCAGCCATGGCAGGGCAAGGGGTGCATCCCTGGCCAAGGTGGGATGAGGTGTGCTCTTGGGTGGCCGTGGGGTGCCCGGGCTCACCCCCACATGTCTCCCCAGAAACTGCTGGAGGAGTGTGAGCAGCACAAGGAGAAGGTGGAGGAGTGCCAGCGCTATGCCAAGCAGTACATCGATGCCATCAAGGTGGGCCCACTGCCTGGGGGGCTGGGGAGGCAGCACAGTGTCCTGCAGGGGGTGGGGTCACAGCGCCGTGGCCAGGGGGCTCTTCACACGTAGTAGAGCTTTGATCACTCTCTCCTCATCAGGACTACGAGCTGCAGCTGGTGAGCTTCAAGGCCCAGGTGGAGCCGGTGGCATCGCCGGCCAAGAAGCCCAAAGTGCAGTCAGCATCCGACAGCATCATCCAGGAGGTGAGCAGGGGGGTCCCGCTGCCACTGACCTGGGGTGTCCTGCAGCTCCTGGGGCGTGGCTGCTCACTGAAGGGTTGGATTTGGGGGTGTGGCGCGTGGTCTTGCCTCTGTGCAGCCCCATCATTGCTGGGGTACTGGCGGGCTGCGGGCAAGCTCCCCTGTCTCCTGCTGACCCACTGTCTCCACAGTACGTGGACCTGCGGACGCAGTACAGTGAGCTGACCACGCTCACCACCCAGTACATCAAGTTCATCACCGAGACGCTGCGGCGGCTGGAGGACGAGGAGGTAGGGAGTGGTGCAGGGCGGCATGGCCGGCTGTATAGCCAAAAGGAGCGCAGTTCACGGGGTCTCTGGCCCCATCACTAACGCCAGCCCACGACCATGACTCCGGCCCTAACACTGACGGTGGCTCACGTCCATGACTCCGGCCCCACCACTAACGCCAGCCTATGGCCGTGACTCCAGCCCCATCACTAACACTGGCCCGTGGCTGTGACTCCAGCCCCGGCCCCATCACTAACACTGGCCCATGGCTGTGGCTCCAGACCCATGACTAATACTGGCCCATGGCCATGACTCCGGCCCTATCAGTAATACTGGCCGACGGCCTCTAGCTCCTGCTCCCTGCTGGGCTCCTGGGAGCAAGGCTGCTGGCTCTGCGTGCAGTGGGTCTCCGAGCCAAGCTGGCTCTGGGCACCGGGGGCTCTGGTGTGACTGGTGGTAGGAGGCACTTCCCAGATACACGTAGTGCAGTCAGCACCTGCCTGCGCATGCTGCTGTGCTGGGCGCTGGCCCGCGGGATCTGGCGCGGGGTAACCTCTCTAACTCTTGGTTTCTGCCCTTGGAGCCGCTTTGCCAGTGCTTTTTCTTGGGGAATATTTGTGTTGGTGGGGATCTAATGGAGGGTAAAAAACCAGGATGACTCTGGCAGCCGTGCACCAGGTACTCACTCTGCGCATGCCTTCTCCCCACGGCACCCTCTGCCTCCCCCACGGCTCGCCCTCTCCTCGCCCTCCTCTACGTCTGTGCTGCTCCGGGACCAG
Source organism: Promerops cafer (assembly GCA_013398275.1). Classification (NCBI taxonomy): domain Eukaryota; kingdom Metazoa; phylum Chordata; class Aves; order Passeriformes; family Nectariniidae; genus Promerops; species Promerops cafer. Next base: position 6,243 of record VZSE01000333.1, read on the forward strand.
GGGTCCAGTGTGGGGTCTGGCTCCCCTGCATGCACTGCCTGTGCCCGGGCCCTGCGGAGCGTGCGGCTGCCTCGCTCACGGTGCATGTGCTGCGTGTGCTGCGGCACAGCCGCAAGCCAGGCGCCGGCTGTGCCGGCCCTTTGGCAGACCCTGCTGCCAGTTGCCTGGAGAGGGCTGGGAGGAGTTTGAACCAGCTGAACTGCTCTTTCCTGTTGAGGCTTTCCCGGCAGGGAAGGCTCTGCTGGCACCGCCCTCGCACCGCTCCCCTCTGTTCTGCTCCCGGTGCTCCGGCCGTCTCTCTCCTTCCCCCATGGCAGGGGCTGTCTGTGCCAGCCCCCTCGAGGGGGAGCCAGGGTGGTGATGTGCACGCTGCTCGCATCGTCTTCATCGCTTGGGCTCCGCTCGCTCTCTGTCCCTTCTCTCTGGAACGTGGCTTCCTGCACTGCTGTCTGGCTCCTGTTGCCTGTCTGCCTGTACTGTCGTGTGTCCCCTGTCGTGCCACACATCTTCTGGAAGCTGGCGTCACCGGCTCGTGCGGTGGCCCAGGGGCCGAAGCCATTCCACGCGCATCTGCCACCCCTCCGCTGTCTCGGCAGTGCGTGGCTGGGCCAGCATCGATTCCACGGCGCGATCGCATCCCTTGTGATTTGTCTCTCTCTCCCCTCTCTGTCCCCTGCACCCTCTTTCCCCTCCAGAAAGCCGCCGAGAAGCTGAAAGAGGAGGAGAGGAAGCGGCTGGCGGAGGTGGAGGCACAGCTGGAGAAGCAGCGGCAGCTGGCCGAGGCCCACGCCAAAGCCAAGGCACAGGCGGAGGCGGAGGCGCGGGAGCTGCAGCTCCGCATGCAGGAGGAGGTCACCCGGCGGGAGGTGGTGGCCGTGGATGCCGAGCAGCAGAAGCAGAACATCCAGCAGGAGCTGATGCAGCTGCGGCAGAACTCAGACCACCAGATCAAGTCCAAGGTGAAGCTGATCGAGGAGGCTGAATACAACCGCAAGAAAGTGGAGGAGGAGATCCGCCTCATCCGCCTGCAGCTGGAGAGCACCGAGAAGCAGCGGGAGGGCGCAGAGACAGAGCTGCAGGAGCTGCGGGCACGTGCCGAAGAGGCTGAGCGGCAGAAGCGGCAGGCACAGGAGGAGGCTGAGCGCCTGCGCCGGCAGGTGAAGGAGGAGAGCCAGAAGAAGCGGGAGGCGGAGGAGGAGTTGAAGCGTAAGGTGCAGGCTGAGCGCGAAGCGGCTCGGGAGAAGCAGAAGGCAGTGGCAGACCTGGAGCAGCTGCGGCTGCAGGCGGAGGAGGCTGAGCGACGCATGCGGCAGGCAGAGGCTGAGAAGGACCGGCAGATCCAGGTGGCCCAGGAGGTGGCCCAACGCAGCGCTGAGGCCGAGCTGCAGAGCAAGAGGCTCTCTTTTGCCGAGAAGACGGCGCAGCTGGAGCTGTCACTGCAGCAGGAGCATGATGTGGTGGCCCAACTGCAGGAGGAGGCTGAGCGGCTGAAGAGGCAGCAGCTGGAGGCCGAGCGCTCACGGGAGGACGCTGAGAAGGAGCTGGAGCGCTGGCGGCAGAAGGCCAACGAGGCGCTGCGCCTGCGGCTGCAGGCCGAAGAGGTGGCCCACAAGAAGTCGCTGGCGCAGGAAGAGGCCGAGAAGCAGAAGGAGGATGCAGAGCGCGAGGCCCGCAAGCGTGCCAAGGCAGAGGAGGCGGCCCTGCGGCAGAAGGAGCTGGCGGAGGAAGAGCTGGAAAAGCAGCGGGAGCTGGCAGAGGGCACAGCCCAGCAGAAGCTGGCGGCGGAGCAGGAGCTGATCCGGCTGAAGGCGGAGATGGAGAACGGGGAGCAGCAGCGCCTGCTCCTGGAGGAAGAGCTCTCGCGGTTGAAGGGCGAGGTAAACGAGGCCATCCAGAGGAGGAAAGAGCTGGAGGAGGAGCTGGCCAAGCTGCGGGCAGAGATGGAGGTCCTGCTGGAGAGCAAGGCCAAGACAGAGGAGGAATCACGCTCCAGCAGCGAGAAGTCCAAGCAGCGGCTGGAGGCGGAGGCCAACAAGCTGCGGGAGCTGGCTGAGGAGGCCGCCCGCCTGCGCGCCCTCTCTGAGGAGGCCAAGCGGCAGCGGCAGCTGGCAGAGGACGAGGCCAGCCGGCAACGGGCTGAGGCCGAGCGCATCCTGAAGGAGAAGCTGGCAGCCATCAACGAGGCCTCGCGGCTGAAGGCGGAGGCAGAGATCGCGCTGAAGGAGAAGGAGGCGGAGAACGAGCGGCTGCGGCGGCTGGCGGAGGATGAGGCCTACCAGCGCAAGCTGCTGGAGGAGCAGGCGGCCCAACACAAGCAGGACATCGAGGAGAAGATTGCCCTGCTGAAGCGCTCCTCAGAGAGCGAGCTGGAGAGGCAGAAGGGGCTTGTGGAGGATACACTGCGGCAGCGGCGACAGGTGGAAGAGGAGATCCGCGCCCTCAAGGCCAGCTTCGAGAGGGCCTCAGCTGGCAAGAGCGAGCTGGAGCGGGAGCTGAACCGCATCCGTGGGGAGGCAGAGGAGGTGCAGCGCAGCCGGGAGCAGGCGGAGCGGGAGGCTGAGCGGCAGCGGGCGCTGGCGCTGGAGGAGGAGGGCCGGCGGCGTGAGGCTGAAGAGAAGGTTCAGGCCATCCTGGCGGCCGAGGAGGAGGCCGGGCGGCAGCGGCGGCTGGCCCTGGAGGAGGTGGAGCGGCTGCGGGCCATGGTGGAGGAGGCGCGGCGGCAGAAGGAACTGGCAGAGAAGGAGTCAGAGCGGCAGATCCAGCTGGCGCGGGAGGCGGCGCAGAAGCGGATTGCAGCGGAGGAGAAGGCGCACCTGGCTGCCGTGCAGCAGAAGGAGCAGGAGCTGCTGCAGACACGCCAGCAGGAGCAGAGCCTCCTGGACCGGCTGCGCGAGGAGGCTGAGCGGGCCCGGCGGGCGGCTGAGGAGGCTGAGTTTGCCCGTGGCAAGGCCGAGCAGGATGCCAGCTTGTCCCGGCAGCGCGTGGAGGAGGCTGAGCGGCTGAAGCAGCGGGCAGAGGAGGAGGCGCAGGCCAAGGCACAGGCACAGGCGGACGCAGAGAAGCTGCGGAAGGAGGCCGAGCTGGAGGCAGCAAAACGGGCACAGGCAGAGCAGGCGGCCCTGCGGCAGAAGCAGCTGGCCGATGCTGAGATGGAGAAGCACAAGAAGTTTGCCGAGCAGACACTGCGGCAGAAGGCGCAGGTGGAGCAGGAGCTGACCAAGGTGAAGTTGCAGCTGGATGAGACAGACCACCAGAAGGGCATCCTGGATGAGGAGCTGCAGCGGCTGAAGGAGGAAGTGACAGATGCTGTCCGGCAGAAGGCCCAAGTGGAGGAGGAACTCTTCAAGGTTCGGGTGCAGATGGAGGAGCTGGCCAAGCTGAAGAGCCGCATCGAGGAGGAGAACAAGGCACTGATCCTCAAGGACAAAGACAACACACAGAAGTTCCTGGCAGAGGAGGCAGAGAAGATGAAGCAGGTGGCAGAGGAGGTGGCCCGGCTGAGCGTGGAGGCACAGGAGGCCGCCCGCATGCGGCAGCTGGCTGAGGATGACCTGGCACAGCAGCGGGCGCTGGCAGAGAAGATGCTGAAGGAGAAGATGCAGGCGGTGCAGGAGGCCACGCGGCTGCGGGCTGAGGCTGAAATGCTGCAGAAGCAGAAGGATCTAGCACAGGAACACGCCAAGAAGCTGCAGGAGGACAAGGAGCAGATGCAGCAGCGCCTGGCTGAGGAGACCGAGGGCTTCCAGAAGATGCTGGAGGCTGAGCGCCGGCGGCAGCTGGACATCACGGCTGAGGCCGAGCGCCTCAAGCTGCAAGTGGCGGAGATGAGCATGGCCCAGGCCAAGGCTGAGGAGGAAGCCAAGCGGTTCAAGAAGCAGGCAGAGGAGATCAGTGAGAGGCTGCATGAGACTGAGCTGGCCACACAGGAGAAGATGACAATGGTGCACACCCTGGAGATCCAGCGGCACCAGAGCGATGAGGACGCGGAAAAGCTGCGAAACGCCATCGCTGACCTGGAGAAGGAGAAGGAGAAGCTGAAGCAGGAGGCAGCACTGCTGCAGCAGAAGGCAGAGGAGGTACTGGGCTGTGGGTCCCCCTTAGTGGTGGTGGTACACAGGGAGGCTGTCCCTCTTCCCAGCCAGCCTGCACCATCCCTGGTCAGGTCTCCAAGGACCATCACTGGGGATGGTGGGGCCAGACCCCCTGTGCAGGTCAGGGATGTGCGTAGAGTTGGAGACAGTGGAGCAAACCCCTCAGGCAGCGTCGGAGCAGGACCCCGAACCCCTGGAGCCATGGAGGTGGGACCCCCACTGCCTGGGCCAGCTTTTCCACCCCATGGCATGTCCTGCCGTGTTCCTCTCTGTGCCCAGCTCCCAGCCTTAGTGCTGGAGGTTCCCTTGTGTCCTTCCCCTCCCTGCTCATCCTGCCCCATGTTGTGTGTGGCTCCCTAACGCCAGCTCTGCTCCTTAACTCTTACCTGATGTAGGGAGTGTGTGGGTGACTCTGTGCCTCCGTGCCACCCCTGCCACCCGTCCCCCTGCCTCAGCCCATCCTCAGTCCCCCACTGCCCTCCTGGGTGTCTGACTGCACTGTTCTCTCTCCCACCCCAGATGCAGGTGGCCCAGCAGGCTCAGCTCCGTCAGGAGACGCAGCTCCTCCAGCAGAGCTTCCTGACGGAGAAAGATGCCCTGCTGCAGAAGGAGAAGTTCATTGAGGAGGAGAAATCAAAGCTGGAGAAGCTCTTTAAGGATGAGGTGAACAAAGCCCAGAACCTGAAGGCAGAGCAAGAGCGGCAGCAGCAGGAGATGGAGCAGGAGAAGCAGCAGTTGAAAGCTTTGTTAGATGAAGCCAAAAAGCATCAGAAGGAAGCTGAGGAAAACGTCCGGCACAAGCAGGAGGAGCTACAGCAGCTGGAGAGGCAGCGACAGCAGCAGGAGAAACTTCTGGAAGAAGAGAACAAGAAGCTGAGGGAGAGGCTCGAGCAGATGCAGGAGGAGTACAAGGCTGCCCTGGCCCAGAGACGGGAGATCATGATCCAGACAGATGACCTGCCTGGGGAGGCAGTTACGACAACGCAGCTGCTGGACGTCAAGGCTGTGCCCAATGGCCGGGATGCAATGGACGGCTTAGCCCAGAATGGGGAGCCGGAGTTCGCCTTTGACGGCATCCGGCAGAAGGTGTCAGCAGAGAAGCTGGCTGATGCTGGCATTCTGAGCAGGGAGAGCTTAGACAAGTTGACGAAGGGTGTTGTGAGTGTGGGCGAGCTCTCTCAGAGGGAGGATGTCAAGAAGTACCTGCAGGGCAAGAGCAGCATTGCTGGTTTGCTGATCAAACCCTCCAACCAGAAGATGAGCATCTACGAAGCCATGAAGAAGAAGCTGCTCAGCCCAGGCACAGCACTGGTGCTCCTGGAGGCCCAGGCTGCTTCTGGCTTCATCATTGACCCTGTGCGGAATGCAAGGCTCTCGGTGAATGAGGCGGTGCGAGAGGGAGTGATCGGGCCAGAGCTGCACAACAAGATGCTGTCGGCCGAGCGGGCTGTCACCGGCTATAAGGATCCGTACACAGGTGACAAGATCTCCCTGTTCCAGGCCATGCAGAAGGATCTCATCGTCAGGGATCACGGCATCCGCCTGCTCGAGGCCCAGATCGCCACCGGCGGCATCATCGATCCTGTCAACAGCCACCGCCTGCCCGTGGAAGCCGCCTACAAGCGTGGCTACTTTGATGAGGAGATGAATCAAGTCCTGTCTGACCCCACTGATGACACCAAGGGCTTCTTCGATCCCAACACTCAGGAGAACCTCACCTACCTGCAGCTCATGGAGCGGTGCGTGACTGACCCGGACACAGGGCTCTGCCTCCTGCCACTCACTGACCAAGCAGCCAAAGCTAGAGAGCTGGTCTACACCGACAAGGAAGCCAAGGATGTCTTCAAGAAGGCCACAGTGACAGCACCGTTTGGCAAGTTCCAAGGGAAGACGATGACCATCTGGGAGCTCATCAACTCTGAATACTTCACTGAGGACCAAAGGCGGGACCTGATCCAGCAGTACAGGACTGGCAAGATCACAGTGGAGAAAATCATCAAGATCGTCATCACGGTTGTGGAGGAAAGTGAGAAAAAGAGCCAGATGTGCTTTGAGGGCCTGCGGGGCCCTGTGCCCGCTGCCGAGCTGCTCGAGAGCAAGATCATCAACAAAGACCTCTACAACCAGCTGCACCAGGGCAAGAAGTCCGTAAAGGATGTGGCAGAGATGGAGTCCGTACGGCAGTACCTGAAGGGCATGGATGCCATCGCTGGTGTCCTGGTGGAGTCTACGGGCCAGAAGCTCACCTTCTATGAGGCCCTGAAGAGAAACCTGCTGAAGCCAGAGGTTGCCCTGTCCCTGCTGGAGGCACAAGCTGCCACCGGCTACATCATTGACCCTGTGGGTAACAAGCTCTTCTCTGTGGATGAGGCAGTGAAGGCCGAGGTGGTGGGGCCAGAGTTCCACGAGAAGCTGCTATCGGCAGAGAAGGCAGTGACTGGCTACAAGGATCCCTACACAGGTCAGACGGTTTCCCTCTACCAAGCACTCCAGAAGGGCCTCATCCCCAGCGACACTGGGCTCCGGCTGCTGGACGTCCAGCTTGCCACTGGTGGCATCATCGACCCTGTCAACAGCCACCGGCTCCCACTTGAGGTCGCCTACAAGCGTGGCTACTTTGACCCAGAGATAAACAAGGCTCTGACTGAGCTCCAAAACGATGCCAAGGCTTTCTACTGTCCCAACACCCAGGAACACCTCTCCTATGCCCAGCTGCAGAAGAGTTGCCACCGCGACAAGCAGACTGGCCTGTGCCTGCTGCCCCTGTCCGACAAGGCAATCCAGTCACAGCAGGAGGAGGTCTACACCGACAGCCAGGCCAAGGAGTGCTTCGACAAAGCAACCATAGAGGTCCCGGTGGGCAGCATGAAGGGCCAGACAATGACCATCTGGGAGCTGATCCACTCTGAATACTTCACCGAGGAGCACAGGCGGGAGCTGCTCCGACAGTACAAGACCGGCAAAGTGACAATCGAGAAGATCATCAAGATTGTGATCACCATCATAGAGGAGGCAGAGACCAAAAAGCAGGAGAAACTGACATTCAGTGGTCTGCGGGCACCGGTGCCAGCCAGCGAGCTGCTGGAGTCCTGCATCATCAGCAAAACCCAGTACGAGCAGCTGAAGGAAGGCAAGAAATCAGTGAAGGACCTCTCTGAGACAGATGCGGTGAGGAGATTCCTGCATGGCAGTGACTGCATTGCCGGTGTCTATGTGGAGGCCACCAAGGAGAAGCTGAACATCTATGAGGCCATGATGAGGAACCTGCTGAGACCCAGCACTGCCGTGGTCCTCCTGGAGGCCCAGGCAGCCACTGGGTTCTTGATTGACCCTGTGAAGAACCGTAAACTCTACGTCAACGAGGCGGTGAAGGCTGGCATTGTCGGGCCTGAGCTGCATGAGAAGCTGCTGTCAGCTGAGAAGGCTGTCACGGGGTACAAGGATCCCTACTCGGGCGATACCATCTCCCTGTTCCAGGCCATGAAGAAAGGGCTTATCGTCAAGGAGCACGGCATCCGCCTGCTCGAGGCCCAGATCGCCACCGGCGGCATCATCGACCCCGTGCACAGCCACCGCCTGCCCGTGGAGGTGGCCTACAAGCGTGGCTACTTCGACGAGGAGATGAACCGGACCCTCTCCGACCCCAGTGATGACACCAAGGGCTTCTTTGACCCCAACACTCAGGAGAACCTCACCTATGTGCAGCTGAAGGAGAGGTGCATCGAGGATCCCGAGACGGGCCTATACCTACTGCCTCTGCGGGAGCCTGAGAAGCCAAAAGTGGTGGAAACCACTCACATGTACACAGAAGCAGAGACACGGAAGGTGTTTGAAGAGACACAGGTGGACATCCCTGTGGGCAGCCGGGCAGGCTCCTCCATGTCACTGTGGGATATCATGCACTCGGACCTGCTGCCCGAGGAGCAGCGTAAACATCTCATGGAGGAGTTCCAGTCAGGCCGCGTGTCCAAGGAGCGCATGATCATCATTATCATCGAGATCATTGAGAAGACCGAGATCATCCGGCAGCAGAATCTCACATCCTATGACTACGTCCGGCGCCGCATCACAGCCGAGGACCTCTACGAGGCCAAGATTATCTCACAGGACATCTACAACCTGCTGAAACAGGGCTCCAAAACCTTCCGGGAGCTCCTGGATGTGGAGACTGTCTGGAAGTACCTTTACGGGTCGGGCTGCGTGGCTGGCATCTACATCCCCTCCTCCAAGCAGACACTCAGTGTCTACCAGGCGCTGAAGAAGGGGCTGATCAATTCCGAAGTGGCCCGCTCCCTCCTGGAGGCCCAGGCAGCCACCGGCTTCATGATCGACCCCACGAAGAATGAAATGCTGACTGTTGATGAGGCAGTCAGGAAGGGCGTGGTGGGGCCAGAGATCCATGACCGGCTCCTGTCCGCAGAGAGGGCTGTGACTGGCTACAGAGACCCATACAGTGAACAGAAGATTTCCCTCTTCCAGGCCATGAAGAAGGATCTCATTCCCAGCGAAGAGGCCCTCAAGCTCCTAGACGCCCAGATCGCCACCGGTGGCATAATTGACCCACACTTGGGCTTCCACCTGCCCCTGGAGGTGGCCTACCAGCGGGGCTTCATCAACAAGGAGACGTATGACATGCTGTCGGAGCCCAGCGAGGTGCGCAGCTACGTGGACCCCTCCACAGATGAGAAGCTCAGCTACACACAGCTGCTGAAGCGGTGCCGGAAGGACGAGAACTCCAGGCTCCTCCTGCTCCCGCTCTGTGACACACGGAAGCTCACCTTCCGGGGGCTGCGGAAACAGATCACTGTGGAGGAGCTGGTCCTTTCGCAGGTGATGGATGAAGCCACAGCCCAGCGCCTCCAGGAGGGTCTCACCTCTGTCGAGGAGGTCTCTAAGAACCTGAAGAAGTTCCTGGAGGGCACCAGCTGCATCGCTGGCGTCTTTGTGGACTCCACAAAGGAGCGTCTGTCCATCTACCAGGCCATGAAGAAGGGGATCATCCGGCCCGGCACTGCCTTTGAGCTCCTGGAGGCGCAGGCGGCCACGGGCTACGTGATTGACCCCATCAAGGGCCTCCAGCTGACAGTGGAGGAAGCTGTGCGCATGGGCATTGTGGGCCCCGAGTTCAAGGACAAGCTGCTCTCTGCCGAGAGGGCCGTCACGGGCTACCGGGACCCCTACACCGGAAAGCTCATCTCCCTCTTCCAGGCTATGAAGAAGGGTCTGATCCTGAAAGACCACGGGATCCGCTTGCTGGAGGCACAGATCGCCACAGGAGGCATCATTGACCCTGAGGAGAGCCACCGCCTGCCCGTGGAGGTGGCCTACAAGAGGGGCCTCTTTGATGAGGAGATGAACGAGATCCTGCTGGACCCTAGTGACGACACCAAGGGCTTCTTTGACCCCAACACTCAGGAGAACCTCACCTACCTGCAGCTCATGGAGCGGTGCATCACGGACCCAGAGACTGGCCTCTGCCTCCTGCCTCTGAAGGAGAAAAAGCGGGAGAGGAAGACTTCCTCCAAGTCCTCTGTCCGCAAGCGCCGGGTGGTGATCGTTGACCCAGAGACAGGCAAGGAGATGTCCGTGTACGAAGCCTATCGCAAGGGCCTCATTGACCACCAGACTTACCTGGAGCTGTCAGAGCAGGAGTGTGAGTGGGAGGAGATCACCACCTCCTCCTCCGATGGCGTGGTGAAGTCAATGATCATCGACAGGCGCTCAGGGCGCCAGTATGACATCGATGATGCCATTGGCAAGGGTCTGATTGACCAGTCAGCCCTGGACCAGTACCGCTCTGGCACCCTCTCCATCACAGAGTTTGCTGACATGCTCTCTGGCAACATGGGTGGCTTTCGGTCGCGGTCGTCCTCAGTTGGATCCTCCTCCTCCTACACTGTCAGCCCAGCCCTGTCACGGACCCAGATCTCCATGTGGACTGACCCAACCGAAGAGACTGGGCCAGTGGCAGGCATCCTGGACACGGACACTCTGGAGAAGGTGTCCATCACAGAGGCGATGCGCCGCAACCTGGTGGACAACATCACGGGGCAGCGGCTGCTGGAAGCCCAGGCCTGCACCGGGGGCATCATCGACCCCAACACCGGTGACAAATGCACTGTCGCTGATGCGGTCACCAAAGGCCTGGTTGACAAGATCATGGTGGACCGCATCAACCTGGCGCAGAAGGCCTTCTATGGATTTGAGGACCCGCGGACCAAGACAAAGATGTCGGCGGCGCAGGCACTGAAGAAGGGCTGGCTGTACTACGAGGCTGGGCAGCGGTTCCTGGAGGTGCAGTACTTGACAGGGGGCCTGATCGAGCCCGATGCCCCAGGCCGTGTCTCCCTGGATGAGGCGCTGCAGAAGGGCACCATTGACACGCGGACTGCCCAGAAGTTGCGGGATGTCAACACCTATTCCAAGTACCTCACTTGCCCCAAGACCAAGCTCAAGATCTCCTACAAGGATGCCATGGACCGGAGCATGATCGAGGATGGGACCGGCCTGCGGCTGCTGGAGGCCTCCTCCCAGTCCAGCAAGGGCTACTACAGTCCCTACAACATCAGCAGTGCTGGCTCCACCTCCGGATCGCGCTCGGGCTCTCGCACCGGCTCCCGCTCAGGCTCTCGGCGTGGCAGTTTCGACGCCACTGGCTCCGGTTTCTCCATGACCTTCTCTTCCTCCTCCTACTCCTCCTCGAGTTTTGGGCGCAGATACACGGGGGGTACCCAGGGCACCATGGAGGAGGCTGCCCTTGCCCTCGCCCTGGCCGCATCCAGAAGCTGTGGGTGGGAGGCGAGCAGGGAGCGCCCTGGGGTGTGTGGGCCCCTGCTCCACGTGGCCTGAGACCTGCCAGCCCCCCGAGGCGCTGCCTCACCCGCTCCGCATGTGGCAACGCTGCTGGCTAATCACTAGTATATTTTTTAATTTTGAACCTCCACTCTTCTCCCAAAGCAGTGCCTCAAGTTTAACCAAAAAGACAAGACTAATAAATTAATATATGCGAATGTGCTGACAGTGTTTGTATATTAAGAGACAAGAGAGAATAAACACTACCCTCCCCACCTTGCGCCCCAGGAGCCGGACACCATTCCTGTTCCTGGCCGTGCCAATCCCGCCGCTGCTCGCACACGGCGCAGCCGAGCCGGACACCAGGAAAACAGTTCCCTGTTTGGATCTAACCACTTAGCACTCTTTTGTAATTAACCTGCTGGCTTCAGCCCCTGCACCCCAAAGGAGGAGACTGCCTTGGCCCCGTGGTGCACCGCACTGCAGCCGATGTGCCAGAGGAGGACATCGCCGGCTCCTCGGCACTGGACTGCCAGACACACCACACCAGCCCTGAAGCTGCTGCCTGGACCCCTTCCACGTGCCCTCAGTGCAGCGAGGAGGGGGCTCTGCACCCCAGCCCCCAAGCTGCCCCATCTCCCTGCCTTGGCCTCCTGGCACGTCCCCACCACCACACCGTGGAGCCGGTGCCCCGACCGTAAGTGCCGCGCTGGCGCTGCCCGGTGCTTCCGTGCCACGCGGGGGGACCTGCCTCCGCTTGCCACTTCGCCCGCCAAGGGGCTTCGCTGCGTGCCTGCCTCCGCCAGCCCACCCGCTCACCCGTCCTCCGGGACGCGCCCGCCGCGGTCGGCCGGTCTGTCTGTCAGTCTCTCCGTGTATCTGGGAAGTGCTTCTGCTGGAGGTTGTTTTCCTCACACTCATGTGGCTCCATGACCCGTTGGCAGGTGTCTGCCAGAGCCCGCGCCCCAGCCTGGGTCTGCGCAGCTCCTGCACCCAGAACCCCCCAGAGCCGTGGGGGTTTTCCTGACCCTCACAAAGGGTATGAGGGCCATGGGACCCCTGCAGCACAGGGTGGGCCGTGGGATGCTGTAGCAGCCTGGCACACACTCTTGTTAGAAATAGGCAGATTTCTGTAAAACCAGCCTCCTTTTCCTTCTTCGCGGTAATTCCATCCCCCTGGCTCCCCCCTCGTGCCGGCGCTAATGCGCTCTCTCTCTGGCAGACGTCTTTTTCCAGTCCCAACAAAGACCTCCCAGTGCCGCTGGGCGAGCTCCTGAGCTGGGTCTCCGACATCAGCAGGTCGTGGATGGGCTCGAGGGGAGCCCCAGAGGTGGCAGCTGCTCGGCCGTGCTCACCAGCACAGGTAACGCCGACCTCCCCGGTCTGTCCCGGTCCCACAGCAGGTGCACGGCACTGACGGCCGGGCTTGGTGGCTTCATTTCATGGATTGTTCTCCCTGTCTCATCCCATCTTTTCTGTTCGCTTTGTTGTAGTGTGGCTGGATGTCCATACCACTTCCCCTCATCGCTGCCATGGAGCCCGTCCCCCGCCCTGAGGCCGGTGGGACCGCACCTGAGGACACAGGGACGTTCTCCCTCACCCTTTGCACTTGCCAGAGTCCTCAGCCAGAGACTGGGGCCACAGTGCCCGAGCAGCCAATAGCCCAAGAAGCACCCACAGGGTCACCTGGCCCCCACTCGCCCCACACACTCCCTCCTCCCTGGCGATGGCCTCCCGGTGTGGTGTTGGGCTCACTGCGGATCTCCAAATCATCTCCTCCTTCCACCTGCTCTCATCTGCCACCTGTAAATCCAGTCATGTTACCCTCCGCCTCTGGTGTCATTATTGCTCTCATTACCCCGTCTGGCTTTGCATAAGGTGCCACTGCGCGCGCGGCTCCAGGACAGTCCCCACTCCTGGGCCCCCCACACCCCGACCATCACTCATCGGGACAGTGGGAGTCCATCAATTACCCAAACACATCTCTTTTTGGGGGCAAAACACTAAACTTGTACATACCGTGAAGTGTCTGTAAAAGGAGCAGTGTGGATCCAGGGCTCCCCTGCAAGGGCAGTAAAGGAGAATCCTCTGAAACCAGCCGGCAGCTCTGCGTGATCTGTTCGCCCCTTGGCCTTGCCACCGTGGCCACGGGCTCCCATTGCCTCCTGCAGCTTCATGCTCCCATTGCCTCCTGCAGCCATGGGCAGTATGGGCTGCTGCAGGTCGTGGTGGTGTGTCGGGTGCCAGGGGTCTGACCAATTCCTTGTGCAGGGGCTGCACCTGAGCGCTGGGCCTGGGTGTACCCATGGTGCTGCCAGGCACAGAGCAGGGCCACGGGGTCATCCCCAGAGCTGCCCCATGCTGCTGGCACAGCTGACACTGCTGGGAAGTCAATGTGGGTGCAGCACTGGGCCAGTGGACACCTGGTTTTGGGGAGTGGGTGCTGCTGGTGCTGTGGGGGCTTCGGGACATTGCTTGTATGAGGACAGATCTGTCCCTCCATCGGCGGGGCTCTGGACGCTGGGCAGGGACACTGTCCTCCATGGTTCTGTTCCCGTGTGTGCTGCTACCACTGCTGGTCCGGGGCCGTGCCTGCCGGTGCCATGGGCTCTGCCCGCTGTGGGCTGTGCTGTGGGCACTCCCTTTCTGGGCAGTGGGGGGCTGTTGTGGGTGGATGGCAGCAGTCGGCTGTGAGGCTGAGGGGCTCAGGGGGGTTCAGGATGTGATGGCCTGGCAACCTCTGATAGGGCAGCAGCATTCAGAAGGGAAAGCCTGGCGAACCTGGAGATGTCAGTGCAGCCACTGGCACAGGTGGCTCAAGGGGTCTGTGCAGCCCAGTGAGACAGGTGCCACTGCACAGCCTAGGCTGGGACTCCCTGGGCAGAAGGGTCATCCCGCAGCAGTGCCGGGAGCCCCAGGCACTGTGCCAGGAGGGCCAGAGCTGCCAGGACCTTGCAGGACCCCCGCAATGTCCAGGGGCTGGTGGGGTCTCAACTGTGCCGGGACCAGCCGAGCATGTCAGCAGCCCCGGGTGGGGAGGCCGGGCTGGCTGGGACAGATGGCGGTGGCTGGGTAGGACGTTAATGGCATTGTCCATCAGCAATTAACCGCAGCGTCCGTCTGTCCCCACCAGCAGTGGGATGTGGCCGTTAGGCGCAGCCGGGCCAGGGGGACTCGGGGGTCGCAGGCTGCTGCAGCCATTGAGAGGCTCAGGAGAGGTCCCAGAACTGCAAGACACTCCCCCAGGGGACACAAGGTGCTTGGGGTCCTGCCCCACCTCACTGGCCCCCCAGATATTTCCTTGTGTCCCCCAGATGTTCTCTGCTCCCCCAGATATTCCTTGCTTACTCCCCAACTTCCTGACTCCTGCCCCAGGACCAGTAACCTCTCCTAAAGCTCATGAGACCACCAAGTGCCCTCTGACCCATGGCCCAGTCCCATGTCATGGGCTGGAAGCCCCTCACCCCCCCCCTCCCCGACACTGGAGGGGTCAAACTCTGTTTCCTGGTGAGAAATGCCCCTGCTCCCAGGCCCAGCCATGGGACTCACATCCATGTGCCAGGGGGACCCCACACCCCTTCAACCCCCTGCCCCTGGCACGGGGACCCTCCCTGGTGTGCCTGAGGCAAAGGGATCCTCCTGCAGTGGCTGGCAAAGGGGCGCAGGAGGGTGAGGAGGGGGGATGTCCTGAGATCCAGGGGGGATGTCCTGATGCTCCTGGGGTGAGCCGGCCTCCTCCCCCATGCAGCGCAGTGTCCCTCGTCCACGGACACTCTTCATCATCTTGTGCTGCTTCATGTCACCCTCCCGCCCCACTGATACCCCGTGTCCCTCCCAGAGCCCCTCCAGCACCGTGCGCTGGGGGTGACCAGGCCAAACTCGTCACCATGGAGAACTCCGTGATATTCCCCATTTCAATGCCCTGCATGTCATCCTGCCCGGCTGCTGCGGAGGCCGGAGCCAACCCTCCCCGCCTCCCGGCTTAAACCATCCCTCAGCATTGCGGTGGCACATGAGGCACCGGCTGCCTCCCCGGCCGTGCTGCCGAGCACCCGGAGGGGTCCTTCGCACCGCGGCGCTTGCCCACCGCCCTTCGGGCCGTGAGTGGCGGCACCGCCCCGCTCCGTCGCGTGGGACCCGTGGCCGCTGTCCCAAGCGTGGCTGCGGCCGCCGGCTCGGCCCTGCTGGCACCGAGCAGCTGCCAGCTCCCTGTGCCCACCGCCCCAGGCGCTGCTGGCTCGGCCCCGCCGCGCCGGGAACGCTCTGTACAGCTTCTCCACAAAGACGGACCGGCCTCTCCCACGCCCCCGCCTCGCTGGGGCGCTGAACCTCCTCATGGCCAGGGACCCCGAGACCCCCCCGGCCGTGCCGCAGCCCGGGTGCGCCGCCAAGGGCGGCTCTGCCTCGTGTACAGCGCTGCCGCCCTGCGCCCCGCCGGCCTGTGCCGGGGCCGCTGTTGGCTGGAGCGGTGCGAGCGGGGATGGTGCTGCCCCAGGGCTGCAGCCGGCACGTCCTGCCGGGCACCAGGCAGCCCCCAGGCCTCAGGGTCGGGCCCACGCAGTGCGGACGGCGGTGGTGCCGTGTGGGCAGCGCGGTGCGGGACCTGCCTCCCTCAGCGGCACCGGGAGCTGCTGTCAGGCGGCTCCAGAGCTGTTTGCTCCGGCTGTCGCGTTCCCCGCTGCACGGGCAGCCCGCGGTGTCTGGTGCCCGAGCCAGCGCTGGGGGCTGCTCTGAGCCGTCCGCGCAGCGTGCCGGGGCAGGCGGCGGCTGTGGGACCCTCGCAGGTGTGTGTCGCACCCGGCGCGTCCCGGGACCCGTTTGGGGTTCGCTGCTCCTCATGGTCTCGTGTCTCTTGGCATGTCTCGACTGGAGCAGCCGGTGCAGCGATCATCGGAGCTCCATCCCCAGCCCCAACCCCACCAGCCCGGGCTGAGTTTGAGCTGCAAACTCAGTTTGCTGTTTCCCAGTGTTATCGTGTGCCCACCTGCGGCAGCATCCTCCGCCCGCCTGGTTCCCTGCGCCCAACCTCTGGCAGCAGGGCTGGCATTGTAACACTGCAGTCCTGCCCTGGGATGAGGGCTCACTGTGGGGCGCACAGCATCAGGGACCACCGGCATGGGGGAGGAGGGCTGTGGGCCACCTGTGACTGCACTGGAGCTGCCACGACCCCACGAGCCTCGGTGGCCCCAGCTGTGCCATCCTGCTCCCTCCCTGGACACTGACCTGGCCCTGGGCAGGAGGAAGCAAGGGGCTGCTGGTGGCTTATCCAGCTGGTGGGTGGCACTGGTGCCAGTGCTGGGGCAGGTGGCCACACTCTGAGTGCGTGGGTTGGTTGGGGCCCTGCTGATGGCATCGTGACAGCAGTGTCTGCCGTGAGCACATGTCCCCAGAGTGCCTCCGACAGGACTGAGCCCCGCTGGCGCTCTGACCACGAGGAACTGCTGCAGCACCAGCACCCAGCACCTGCCTCTTCCCCTCTTCCCCTCATCCAGGGAATTCACAGCCACTCCTGGTGGGGTTCCTGAGAAGACCCTGGCTGAGGTTCCTTCTGCAGTAGACATATCCCAGGCACTCCCAGCCCCCTTGTGCTGCAGCTCCTGCTCAGCTGCCTTGTGTCACCTTCCCTGGGCCCATCCATGGCAGCAGCACCGCGTCACTCCTGCGCCACAGGGGTTTTAGCTCCCGTTTATCCAGCCCACATTCCCTGGCTGTTCCCCTGGTACAGTATCTTGGAGATGTGGTCGTGTCCTTGCTTAGGTCTTGGGCCCATTACCATCTTCCTGGCACCACTGTGGCTGTGCCCCACTTCCCACAGGATACACAGTGGTGTCTCCCCCTCCTTATGCTCAGCCAGGTGACCTGGCTTAATTAATCACCAGGGTTAGCAACCAGTTAATCACAGGGCTCCCGGGCTGTGGGAGCAGCATCACCCTCGGCCTTTGGGTGCAGGCTTGGTGTGAGCCCTCCCGCCAGTCCTGCTCTCCACTGGGGCACGAAGTAACTGCTGCCTGTTCATGCCCCATGTCCGTGCCTGTGCCAGGGCATTGCTGGTTTGTGGATCTTGGTGTTTGCCTGGCATCTTCTCCCATGTGTTGTGGGGAAGTGGCAGCATCTGAGGAGCATCTGGTCTGAGACACCACTGCTCCAGGCCAGTTCGGGGGTTTTCCATGGGTCAGCTTGTCATTGGCCATTTTTTGCTGGGGGTCAGTTTGCTGGGGGTCAGTTTGCTGGGGGTCAGTTTGCCGTGGCTTGGTTTGGGCTCAGCCAGGGGCTGGACCATGGCTCTGCAGTGCACAGAGCAGGTGAAGGGACACCGGGGACCAGACATACTCCGAGAGGCAGCACAGTGAGATCTGGGAGTGACCCCAGCTGAAAAAGGTTGGGAAATTGGGGTGTACCGCAGGAATGCAGAGGAGCTGCAGCCAAGCCAAAACCCGCAGGTACTGGTGATGGCTGGAGGCCAGGACAGACGTGGGGGACCCTGGCCAGGGGAGCTCTGTCCCAGCTGGTGCGGATGGGCTGTCCCCGGGGAGACACAGCAGCACCCCAGCCCTCCACACTGGTATGCCGGGGTAAGGCTGTGCAGCCTTGTCCCCTGCCCCTCTGCCAGGACCCGGTGTCCTGTGCCCACCGTCCCTCTGCTCTGCTTGCAGATGCGCCGCGCTGCGGGAGACACTGGGCTCACCGGAGAGAGTGTGGAGGGGCCGCCATGGGACAGGGAGGACATGGAGAGGTACGGGCACCGCTGGGACCGGCAGATGAGCCGTGCCGGGAGCTGCGGCTGTGCCTGGGTGCTTGCACCCTGATGGGGGAGCCGGTGAACCCTACACAGTTCAGGAGTCTGGGCCAGCGCTGGCGTGGGGAGGGCGTGGGCTGGCTGTGCGGGGGCGAGCGGGGTGGGAGCGAGCGCAGCCGTGAGCGCAGGTGTGAGCGCAGGTGTGAGCGCAGGTGTGAG
>VZSE01000355.1:0-15000 GCA_013398275.1 Promerops cafer
GCTCGACTCGGCCCGGCCCCACCCCGGCGGCTCCCGCCAGACCTCCCGGTGCAGCCCTTGGCGGGGCACGACCGGCGCCGCTCCCCGTTCCTCTTTTCGTTTTCTCGCACCGGGTGCCCACAAGGACCGGGCTGCCGAACCCCAGCGCCGGGGGGAGCGCACGGGATGCTCCCGTCGTGGGTGCCCCGCCCCTCCCACCCCATCCGCACATTCCCTCATTTCGCTCAGTTGTTTTTACACGGTTTTGCACACCCAGACCGTGGCGTTGCGTTCGGAGAGCCCCCCAGGATCCCGTCCCCGGCATCCTGCCACCGCCATCCCACCGATCCCTGGAACCCCACCTCGGGGCGTCCAGCCCCTGGCATCCCACCCCAGGCAGCCCTCTCTGGAATCCCACTGCGCTCCTGCTCGGCACGTGGCTGCCAGCAAAGGCAGGGCCCAGAGCGTCAAACCCGAGGGGGAAATAGGGAACTTTTCCCGCAGTTGTTGCTATGGAGACGCGAGCAGACGGGGAACAGCTCGTTATCCCTCTCCCTCCGGCAGGCCCCTGCCCCGAGCCCGCTGTGCGCCCAGCTCGGGACGGAGGAGGAGGACGGACAAAGAGGACGAGGAGGAGGGATGCTGCGGGCGCAGTGACAGACACTGACACCTCTTCGTAGCTGAGAACTCCGTGTATTTGCTCCAACGGTCCTTTGGATCCCATCAACCCCAAAAATGCTCCCAGGAGCCGGGTCTGGCCGGGCGGGAGGAGCCGTAGGTGCGGCAGCTCCGTCCCCGAGCTCGCGGCATTGGCACGTCCCGGGGGAAAACAGCGAATCCTGGAATCCCTGGGGCTGGGGGGACCGCCGAGGGCCACGGACCGAGCGGAGACCCTCAGAGCTGATCTGGCCAGCGGTGGCACTGCCGGCCCCCGCTGCCCGGCGAACCGGGGGCGTCCCGGGAGGGCTAGAGCTGTCCCGGAGCCCGCGGAGGCCCCGTCCGAGGCCGGGACGGCGGTGTCCCTGCCCCGGTCCCTCGCGGGCCCCCCTCGGTCCCCACCGGCTCTCCGGCCCCGCCCGCCAGACCCGCTGCCATGGCAACCTGGACGTCACGCGGGCGCGCTTTGCGGCAGGGCGCGAGGGCTCGGCGTGACACTCTGTGGCGCTTTACGGCAGTACCGGCGTGCGGAGCCGTGGCGGAGGAGGCCATGGCGAAGGAGGACCCGGCGCCGGCGGCGGTCGGGAGCGGCAGCGAGAGCGAGGAGGAGGTGAGCGGGGCCGGAAAGAATGCGACGGGCTCTCCGGGCGCCCTCCACCGCTGTTTGCGGGGCTCCGGGCGCTCTCCTGGCCGAGGTGGGCGCAGCGGAGGACGGCGTGGCCTGGCCGGAGATGTCGGGCCCGGGATGTCGGGCCCGGGACCCGGCCGGGCGGTGCCGTGGGGGCACCGGGGAGCACGTGGGAGCGGGCGCTGGGGCCATCCCCGCGGCCGCGCTCTGCCAGGTTGAGTCTCTGACCGCGTGTGCTGTGTGGCAGGAGGATGGCGGCCGGCGGCACCGGCAGCTCCTGGAGGCCATCAGCGCCTTGTCCGGACGGAAACGGTGAGTGGGGGATACGGGCGTCCCGCGTCCCGGCCCCGGGGCTCCTGCAGCAGCCGCGCCGCGAGAGGCTGCACAGGAAGGGGGGCAGGTGGGGCGGTTCTCGGCCGCTGCCCTCGGCACCGGCCCCAAGCCCTCCAGAGCACCCGGGGGACACGAGGATCCTTTGGGGTTGTTTTCTGTCTCCCTCTCGCAGGCGGAAGCTGGCGGAGCGCTCGGAGGCGAGCGGGCAGGTGTCTGAGTTCAATGTCACCTGCAAAGGTGAGGCAGGGAGCTGGGCAGGGCTCGGGATCTGGGATGGCGCTGCCCACCGAGAGCCACTGTGAGGGCCGGGACAGCTCCCTCATCTGGCAGTGCCACACCTGTGCGTAGGTGCGGGGGAAAAGCTGGTTCTGTCGGAGCTGCTGCAGCCCATTCATCCCAAATCCACGCTGGGCAGCGTGAGGAAGGAGTTGGCCAGAGTGAAGAGGAAGGCAGCAGTGGAACTGCCGCTGAGCAAAGAGGAGGCCAAGAGGGTGAGTGCAGGGAGCCAAGGGGGTCTGAGCTGAGCCCCCAGGACCCCCGTGCTCCTCCCTGATGCCGGCATCACCTTTCTCTGCCCGTCCTGCTCCTCTCCAGGTGGTGAGGGAGGCCGCCTACGTCACCACCTCAAAGGACGTGGGGAAGTGGCAACAGGTGGTGCTGCAGAACCGGCGCGCGGAGCAGCTGGTCTTCCCCCTGCGGCAGGACATCGCCACCGTGACCCCCCTGGAGAGAGTCACCTCGGCGTGGAAGGTGGCCACTGGGGGTTACACGGCCAGGGTGGCTCTAGGATCAGCTGGGGCAGGTCGATGTCTCCTGGCTGTGCTGGGGGCAGTGATGGGAGGCCCAGCCTGCGGGTGACACTGGGCAGGTGCCCCCTGAGCTTGGGAAGGTTAGAAGGGCAGTCTGTGTTCGTCACACAGAGTAGGTGTGTAAATTCCACCTGGGACAAGCCAGGTAAGCTGTGAGCAGAGGGTGTGGAGCCTGCTCTGTCCCTTCTCCTCCTTGTAGCCTCTCATTGCCAGGCACTAGGGAGTGTCCCTTGGCCACAAGTGCTGAGACAGAGGGGATTGGTTTGCCAAATCCTGCATGCCTGAAAACATTCCTTACAAAAGAGGGATGTGTTTGGTTTTGAATGCAAGTTCCTGTGGGGATGTGCTGCTGGCAGGAAGCCACTGCCATCCCTGGGAGTTGTCAGATGCCCAGGTGAGGGAGGGACAGCCCCTGCTGAACTCCCAGCAAACCTGTCACTCACACTGATCTGCCCAAAGGTCCCTTTCTGTTTTGGAGGGACATAGCATTGTGTGGCCTGGCACTCCTGATCCATGCTTCTTGTGTAGTGCCCCTGGTCAGTGCTGCTTGGCAACTGGGAGGCCATTTCTCTAATGTGGGAGGAATTCTACCTGCCCTCACCTGGCCATGTGGCTGGGAGAGTGCCCAAGGGCTTCAGTGGGGGACCCGTGAGTGGGGCTGTGACCAGCCAGTCCCCAAAGTGGGGGGACACTTCTCTGGGCCTTCCACAGACCAACTTGGAGGCAGTGAGAATGGATGGGGACATCCAGGGGAGCACTGGCCCTTGCAGTTCTCATCCTCTTGCCTTGCCTTGCCTGTCCCAACAGGCCCGAACTCCACTGGAGCAGGAGATCTTTGGATTGCTCCACAAGACACAGCAGCCCATCACAGACCCGCTGCTGACACCGGAGGAGATGGCCTCACTGCAGGCCATGAGCTTGGAGGAGGTGAGGCTTCACCCCGCTGGGCCCTGGCTCTGGGGGCCTCTTCCTTGGCCCCATCCCTCACCCTGTGCTCCCCATCCCTCACCCCATGCTCCCTGGCAGGCCCGGCACCGGCGGGCGGAGCTGCAGAAGGCCCGGGCAGTGCAGTCCTACTACGAGGCCAAGGCTCGGCGAGCAAAGCGGATCAAGAGCAAGAAGTGAGGCTGTGCCTGTGCTGGGCTGGGCACGCTGGGAGGGCTGGGTGGCCCTGCCTCACCCGTGGCCTGCCCAGCCCCTGAGCTGCCCCTGTGCTGCAGGTACCACCGCGTGCTCAAGAAGAGCCGAAGGCGCCAGGCCCTAAAGGAGTTCGAGCAGCTGCACAAATCGGACCCGGCGGCTGCCTTGGCACAGCTGGAGGAGCTGGAGCAGCTCAGGATGCAGGTGCTGCCTTGGCACCTCTGCCCCACCCCTCGGGAGGGCCCTGCTCCTTGGGGAGCTCTGTGTGATGCTTCTCTTCCCGCAGGAGCGGATGAGTCTTAAGCACCAGAACAAGGGAAAATGGGCCCGATCCAGGGCCATTATGGCTAAGTATGACCTCGAGGTGAGATGGAGCCACAGAAGGGTTTGGTGAGAAGGGACCTTAAAGCTCATGCTGTTCCACCCCCCTGCCATGGGCAGGGACACTTTCCACTAGACCAAGTTGCTCCAAGCCCTGGCCAACCTGGCTGTGAACATTTCTGGGGATGGGGCAGCCACAGCTGCTCTGGGCAATCTCTGCCAGGGCTTCTCCACCCTCGCAGGGAAGAATTTTTTCCCCATATCCCATCTGTCCCTGCCTTCTGTCAGTGTGCAGCCGTTACCCCTTGTCCTGTCCCTCCAAGGCACGGTATAAGTCTCTCTATGTCTTATAAGCCCATTTATACATTGGAATGCCATGACAGGGTCCTCAGCGCTGCTTGGGGAAGGGGGGGAGGCTGAAGTGGGCAGGGAAGGTTGGGAATGTTGTCTCCGCCCTGTGTTCGAGCCTCTTGATGCCCCCCAGGCCCGCAAGGCCATGCAGGAGCAGCTGGCCAGGAACAAGGAGCTGATGCAGAAGGTGCGGGTGGAGCCACCCGAGGAGAAGCTGTGTGAGGTGCCCGAGGAGGACACCACGGCCTTGCCCATGCTCACCGGGGCCAGTGGGGCTAATCCCTGGATGCTGGGCGAGCCCAGGAGCCTAGCCCCAGAGCCTGAGGCACAGGAGGGTCCAAGAGATGACACAGTGCCTGGTGCTGTGGAGAACAAGGATGAGATGGAGGAGGAGGAGGAGGAGGAGGAACTGTCAGAGGAAGAAGCTCTGCTGCAAGACTTTGAGCAGAAGCGACGGGAGCGGACAGGGAGCCCCGAGGGGTACAGCAAGGACCATGGTGAGGAGCTCAAGGCCCTGAGCTGGGTGGGCTGGGAGTGCTGGGGGCTGGACAAAGGAAGGGGGATCTGGGGACAGGTTTTGTCTGGTTTCACACAGCTGTCCTTACTCTCTGCCCTGTGGAGTGACCATTTCTACCCTCAACATGTAGGTGCTGATGAGACTGAGGCTGGTGCTGAGCGGCCCATGGACAGCCCAGTCCCCCCAGTCTGTGCTGAGGAGCTGGTGAGCGCAGGGCCAGAGCCGCCCCCTCAGGCCCAGGAGCAGCTCCTGCTCTCGGAGCAGCTGCGCCGCGTGCAGACCATGGAGGATGTGGAGAGTCTGGCCAAGGAGGAGCTTGTGGAAGAGCAGGAGAAGCTGGTAGACCCAAGAGCAGGGAAGCAAGCACAGCAGAAGGAGAAAAACAGAGCTGGGGACAGACATACCAAGAAAGCACCAGCCAAGAGGAAGATGATCAGCCTGGAGGCTGTGCTGGACGGGAAGCCCCAGGAGATGGACTGCCCCAGCCTGCCTGTGGTCCTGGAGGAGGAGGTGAGCAGGACAGACCTCCCCTGTGCTCTCCAGTACCCAAAATACCCACCCAGTAATGCTCAAACCCTTAAGTCCCAGTAACCCCAAACCCTCTCCTGGTAACCCTAAACTTCCTTCCAGTAACCCCAAACCTCCTTTCAGTAACTCACAGTAACCTCAAACCAGTAACTCTAAACCTCCTCCCAGTAATCAGAAGCCCCAAACTAGTAACTCCCAGTACTCCTAAACCCCCTTACAGTAACCCCAAACCCCCACCAGTAATGCCCAGTAACTTTAATCCCCTTCCCAGTCTCCAGTACCCACAAACCCTCTCCCAGTGCCTCCCAATTTGTCCCAGTCTCTCCCAATTCTCCCAATAACCCTTAAACCCGCTCTGCCTTGTCATTGGGCAGGAGGGTGGCGTCGAGCAGCACGGGATGATCACAGAGGCCTTTGCTGGGGATGATGTGGTCGCCGACTTCCGCCGGGAGAAGCGCAAGGCAGAGGAGGCGGCGAAGCCGCAGCCGGTGAACCTGGTGCTGCCAGGCTGGGGCGAGTGGGGCGGCACGGGGCTGAAACCCAGTGCCAGGAAGGTCAAGAGGTGAGTGAGGGAGAGCTCAGGAACGCGCCCAGCCCCATGCCCGCCCTGACCCCTTACTTGCCCGCAGGTTCCTGATCAAGCCGGCGCCGGCACCTCCGCGGAAGGACCAGCACCTGCCCCACGTCATCATGAGCGAGAAGTGCAACATCCACGCGGCAGCGCATCAGGTGGGGCACACCTGGTCTCCCTGAGAGCTCCAGCACCTGGGCGAGCCTGGGCCATTCCTGTGATCCCTTCCCAAAACGTCCGCAATCCCTGCACGTAATCCTTGCCCAGTGCTCGGGTTCCAGCTTAAACAGCTCAGAAATGAAGGAGGAGGGATGTACAGGGCTGCTCCCTTGGTGGTGGTGGTTGTTCCAGCCCTCTCGGGCTCTGCTGGCAGCAGAAAGGGAAGCAGAGTGTGAGTGGGTCCTGGACAAGTGGGAAGCAGTGAGCATTGGGGGCAGCATGGGCTGGAAAAGATGGGCTGGGTGGCTCAGGGCCATTACCCCTGCGGTGTCCCCACAGGTCAGCGAGCTGCCCTTCCCCTTCGAGCAGCACCAGCAGTTCGAGCAGAGCATGCGGACACCCCTGGGCCCCACGTGGAACACTCAGCGTGCCTTCCAGAAGCTGACAGCCCCTCGAGTCATCACCCGCACCGGCCACATCATCCAGCCCATCTCAGCTGAGGACGTCCCTGACACGGCCCCCAGCAGTGGGGCCAGGCTCAGGGGGGAGGCCATGCCCAGGAGGAAGGCTGTGCCCGGGGACAAGGCTGTGCCCAGGAGGAAGGCTGTGCCCGGGGGCAAGGCTGTGCCTGGGGGCAAGGCTGTGCCCGGGGGCAAGGCTGTGCCCCGGGGGAAGGCTGTGCCTGGGGGCAAGGCTGTGCCCGGGGGGAAGGCGCAGCCCCAGCGCCGCAGAGCGCGGTGACTCTGTGTCTGCAGCTTGGGGGCTCAAACTGGAGCGAGCGGAGGAACCAGGAGCAGCTCCTGGTTCTGTCCAGTTCCTCTTTCTCTGCAGTAAAACCCAGGGCTGCCCTTCCTGTGCTGTCTGCATGGCTGCCTTGGCAGTGTCCAGCGCTAGGTTGGACCCTCCATCCTGTCCTTGGGGTCCGTGCAGGTTCAGGTTCTTTGGCTGAGTTGAGGGTGAGAGTTTGGTCAAGAGCTCATAGTGGGGCACGTCTAGGAGCTGGTGAAGGACTGGAATAGCTGCCAACATCCTGTCCTGTGCCTTTGTCTTTTATATCCCCATTTTTGTACCTATATTGATTTTTAAATCTTGGCCAAAGGGGCTTTCTCCCCACCTTGTCATGCTGAGCCTGGCCTCGAGGGTGTTTCTCAGGTCCACCTGCACTCCCAAAGTACCTGCTCAGCCCTAATAAACCTGATCACCTGGAAATGGCTCTGTCAGGTGCTGCTGCTGCTCTGCATGTGCTGGGAGCTGGCTCTGTCCACGGGCAGTCCCCACTCCTGCTGCCCACCTCCAAGCCCGTGCTCTGTGCCCAGTCACCCCTCAGAGTGTGACAGTGAGGTGCCTCTCAGGGGTTGGTTGGTGCATCCAGCACAAGTGGAGGGATGTGCCAGAGCCTTAGCGACTGGATAGGGATCCCTCCAGGCTTCTTCCCCCACTTACAACGTGGGCAGTGCTTAGCGCCAGTTGGAGAAACACTTCCTGGCCCCAGCGCAGGAGCTGGAGCTGCTGCTGATCCCAGGAAACGTGTCCCTCGTGTCAAGGACGCCTCCTCCCGCCTTGGCACTGCAGCCCGCCCCGGGCACGGCCTGTCCCCAGGGCCACCCTTCTCCCTTGCAGCTGGGGGAAATGGGGGTCGTTCTGTGGGGTCGGGGCGCAGGCATCCCCCGTGCTGACTGCGGGTACCCCGTGACTCCCGCAGGGCCCTGGCTGCCGGCTCTTCCTGGGCTGGGAGGGGACTGGGGGCTGACGTGGGGCTGGGGGCCGTCGGTGTCGCAGCTTTGCAGGGGACCCATCCCGAGTGTCGCTGGTCCCTGCAGCACCCGGGGCAGGGGGGTCAGAGGGCGCTGGCCCGTGATGGGGCCACGGTTGTGTTGCTTGGGGGGGAAAGAAAAAAAAAGAAAAAGGAAAGGAAAGGAAGCCGAGATTGTTTCCGTGCCGTGACGCCGAGAGCCCCTCGCGAGGCTGGTGGCCCCAGCAGAGCCTGCGTCCCTCTGCCATGGGAAACCTTCGCCCCGGGGATGTGGTGAAGGGCGGGGGGGGTCGTGTTTGTTTTAGTAAAAGGTGAAGTGCCCTGAGCAGGGGGAGGCAGCGTCCCCTGCCAGCCCCTCCACCTGCCTGCAGCCCCCCAGAGCCGCCCCAGCCCCCGGCGATTGAGGCCAGGAGATCCCTGCGGCACCGCTGTCCCTGTCCCTCTTGCAGGGGCCCTCCCTCGCCTGCCCTGGCCAATGGCTCTGCCTTCCTCTTCCCCAGCCCGGACAGTGTTTGGCTGCACACGATGGGCTGTCCCAGCACCCAGCCCACCTCCTCAGCTCCAGCGCCGGGATGCTCAGGGTATGCTCCGGGTACCCGGGCTGGGATCGGTCCGGGGGGCTCTTACAGCAGAGCTGCTTCGGGCTCAGCAGGACCTGCGGGCTGCTGTCCTGCTGTTTGCCTCTCTGCAGGGAGAGAGGCCTCGCCCACGTGCCTTCAGCCCCCGAATTTGGCCCACCCCACGGCAGAGGATGCTGCTGCCGTGCGTGGTGTCACCTGTGTCCCTGAGAAGGGGGACACTGCCCCGTGACGTCTGGCCCGGCCCAGCCTTTACTGGGACCTCCCCAGCTCCGGTGTGATGCTCCCTCCAGGGCCAGGAAGATGATGGCACCAGGGCAGTCCTCAGGTGCAGATCTTGCAGAGGACCGAGGCTGGCAGGTGTAACACCAGCTCAGACCTGGAGCAAGCAGGTCTGCAGCTGTCACAAGTTGAATCGCCTGGAGCAGTGACAGGACCTGCCGAGGTGCAGATCCCTGTGTGGATCCCTGCCTCACACAGAGATGGTGGGTCTGGCAGCCTGAGTGTGGGCGATGCTCAGCATGGGAAGGAACAGCTGTAGCCACACATCTGAATCTGCCTCATCCTGTGTGGAACAGCAGCACTGGACTGGACTGGCTTGAACTGGGGCTTCCAGTATCCAGAGATGCTTCAAAAATAAACGGGGACAGCATCAGCATGAGCTGCTGGGTTGAGTAGGAGGGACCCTGGTGTGGGGTGACCACTAGTGCTGACATCGCAGCCCCTGCAGGCTCCTGCTACAGCACAGGCTCCTCTGGAGCCCCCACATCGAGGCAACGCTTGTCCCTCTGACTTCTCTGCAGAAATGGATTTACTGGGCACAGTTTTTCAATAACCCATTCAAGGTCTGCCGCAGGAAAGGGGGATGCCAGGGATGCCCACTGGCAGCTCCCAGGTCAGCAGGGAAGGGGGCGAGAGCCCTTTGCAAGGAAACAGGAACGGGCCGGGAACCTGGCACGGCTGCGGGCTGGGGTGGCTCCCTGCGGGGACTTCCCCGGCCTGATCGCCGCTTTCCCGTGACAGCAGGGCCGGCCGCGGGCTGCCAGACAGGGTGCGAGTCGAGGAGAACCTGGACAAAGCCCTGTTGTCGCCGGCCACCGCGTGGGCCACGGGAGCCCCGGTGCCGCGGTGCGAACACGCAGCCCTCCCTCGGCCGCCCGAGCACCGCGTCCCCCGAGAGCCGCGAGCGGCTGCGGTTGCTCTTACTGGCCTACTTTCCGGGCTACGTCAAAGCCGGGCTTACGGAGCCGGGAGCCGCGGCGAGGGCGGCCGAGCTGCTCCCGGTGCCAGCGGGGAGCGGGAGCTAATCCGGGCCCGGGGTCGCCCAGCCTGGCTGGTGCACGGGCGGTGGGCAGCGGGGCAGGGCCGGCGGCGCTGCCGTGGGGCTGGGGACGAGCACGGTCACAGCGAGGTCCCCTGGGGCACGGAGCCCCCCGAGAGCAGGGGCTGCTCCAGCGCCGGGGAGCTGCCGGTGCAGCCGGGTTCCTGCACCCGGCGTCCCGGGAGGCTAGTGGGAGCAGGATGGAGTAAAAGGCAGATTTAAAATCAACAAACAAAAGGCTTTTGGTCTCTGGCTTTTTTTGGGGTTGGGGTTTTTTTGTTTCTTTTTTGTTATCTTTTTTTAATGCAGGCTATAAATAACCTGTAAAATATTTCGTCTGGGCTGTTTCTGCAGCTGAAATCTTGTGCCTCTGGCTTCCCGAGCTCAGGATGTGAGTGCGAGCACTGGGGCCGTCGTGGAGCACCCCTGGATCCCTGGGGTGGATCCCTGGGGTCCTGTACCTTTGCCCATCGGGATCGGGGAATTTCCGTGTCCCTGAACACCTCCAGCCCCCATGGGCTGGAAACCGTCCTCCCCAGAATGGGCCCGAGCTCCACTCCCCGGGGTGCGAGAGGAGCTGAACACCGCCCCCCGACCGGACGGAGGCGAGAGGCTCAGCCTGGCACAGTGCGGGACAAACAAGGCAGGGAAGGCAAGTCTGGGATTGCAACGTCGGGCTCAGAAATGCTCTCCCCAACCTGTCCCGTACCGGGGACAGGGGTGGTCCCTGCTCCCCGAGTCTCTCAGCCTCCACCGCCCCGCACCAGGGGCGCGCTGACACCCCGTTCCTCCCGCCGCGATACCCGGTGCCCGGCGCATCCCGGCCGCATCCGGGCGCCGCAGCGGTTTCCGTGGAGATGGCATCTCCCAAGCCCGCACCGCCCGAGCCGGGGGTTTCCATGGAGATGCCGTATCCAGCACGGCACAACCTGAGCCGGAGATTCTGCCGAGATGCTGTAGTCGGGACCCTCGCCTCGCAGCGGGGCCATTCCCAGGGACGTGGGTGGCCGGGGCCCTCCGTGGCTCGGGCGTGCCTGTGGTGTTACCCACCGCTCCTCACACCGGTTCGGTGACAGCGCTGGGACACCGATACTTGCGGCTCTGAACGTCCTGGGGGAACTGTTGCCAGCCCTGTCACCCTCCAGAGCAGGAACCCGCTCACTCGGGCTGTGCTGTTACACTCAGGGTCTCCAAGAGATGGCGGGTCCCTGCCTGTACCCAGCTGCCTGGAGAAGAAAGGGGGAAATCCCCGTGTCCCCCGATGACTTTGTCCCCGCTGCCACCTTGCAGCTCCCACAGTGACACGTCAGGGTGGGATGTCAGTGGCACCGGGTGGGAAGCAGGCACCGTGCTGTGCTCCTGCACCAGGGGATCAGGTACCCAGCCCCAAACCAGCAGCATCCCAGAGCTGGGGGACACCTGGTCGAGTTCCAGCACACCAAAAACCTCCCGGGGGGGACATGAAGGGCCCTGAAGGGCAGGACTGAGGCCAAGCTGAAGGGTGAGCAGAGGCAGATGTCCTCCTGGCAGGCAGCTGTGTGTACGTGTGCCTTGGCCAGTGTTATAATAGCAGCTTCGTTTGAGCACAGCTGCTGCAGAGGTGGCACCTTCCGTTCTGCACGTGGCAGAGCCCTGGCAAACCCCAAGCTCCCACTGCAGAGACAGGAGGGAGAAGCACGGGAATGCCCCTGGGACACGCTGGGACACACTGGGACACACTCCTGCCCACTCAGGGCCTGGGGGACATGTGGGGCCAGTTCAGCCCCCATGTCCCTCCTTGCCTCAGCCCCCTCCATGCTCCTGCTCCACCTCTGCTCCCAGCTGGACCTTCCTTGGCCACCCTTGTCCTGCCCAAGCCAAGGCCATCTGGAGCCTCTGTGGGGGCTTCTCAGCTGGCAGAGCAGCAGCAGCTAAGAGCCTGGGGGTGATGCCTGAAGTTGGGCATTGCTGGCCCTTCCAGCCACCAGCTCCTGAGGGCCCTCAAGCCCCACACAGCCTGGCCACTGCTAGGACTGCCAGCAGCACTTCCAGCATCCCCAGGCACAGGCTGTCAGACGCAGCACTGCGCTCAGGGCCCAGCTCTTTGTCTGCTGTTATAATGAGGAGCCCCCAGTGGCTACCAAGGCCGGACTTGGGAATCTCAGGGCTGGGGGACAGACACTGAAGGAGCCAGAATCTGGCATGGCAGCCTGGGAGCAGGGGCAGGCCCTGTTCTGCCCACAGCCAGCTACTCTCCAGAGTCTCGGGCTGTGTTGAAAAGGGCTGGACTTTAGCCAGGGCTCTGTGCGGGCACCCCTCTCACCCCTGCCAGCCCTGCAGAGCTCGTCACCTGCTTTCTGGGGCTCCCCTGGCACCCCAACCTCTGCTCACCCACTGTATTCTCCTCCTCTCCATCACTTTGCCCTTGCCCTGGCTGCCAGCTCTTCCCTTGGCTCCCAGGCACAACATGGTTCCTCCCTGCCTTATCCTGGTGATCCCACATTCTCACCCATCAGCGGTGCCCTCCCAGCCCAGGGCTTCTCCTGGGATGTGGAGGAGGAGGAGGGCAGCAAAGACAGTGTGTGCCTGCTGACTCCTGTCTGTGCTGCTCACCATGAGCAATACGCACTTCTCCAGCCAGTGCAGAGGACTGGAGCGGATAAGAAGGAAGAGGCCAATCCCAAACTGCCTTGGATGGTCCAAGAGGAAGCCACCCAAAACTTCAATCCATGAAATTCCCTTCCTGAGGCAGGAGCAGCCTTGTTTTGGCCCCAGCAGCTGGGTTCAAAATGTCAGCCTCTGAGCTCATAACAGATCCAGTTTCTCACGCAGGAGGTGGGACTCTGTCCCGTGTCCCTCCTGTGTGCTGTGTCCCTTGGGAGCAGGGGGAAGAGGGGCTGCACAGGAGGACAGCAGGCAGCAGCCTGGCCCGTCATGTGCCCTGCAGGATTTATGGCCTCTCTGCCCACCATTCCCTGTCCCAGACTGCCAGCAGGGAGGACGTGGCAGCCACTCTGACATTGTCACCTTCTATCTGCACTGCCACCCATGCCACCAGTGTTTGTTGTCGGAGTGGGGACAGCCCATGGAATGTGGGAGGACGAGGGCTGCAGTTAGAGGTGACACCTCTCCACAGCGTCACTGCACCAGCCAAACCCAGGTGAGCTCTGCCCACCTCAGGGAGGGAGCAGCACAGAGGATCCTTCTTCAGAAAAGTCCTAAGAAACCCAGTGAGAAACCTCCAGACCCCGCAGAAATGGGCACCTTGTTCCTCCCAATGGAACACCCGGCCCCGGGCTCCTCAGCCACAGCCCCACCTTCCCAGTGGAAGCTGAGGTGTCCGGGGCAGAACCAGCCCTGGACATGGAGGTGACATGGAGCACATGAGGCATCACCTCATCCCTCTTCTTCTGGTGCCAGGAACTACAAGCCACCTTTGCTGCCACCAGCTGCCACCACCCTGCCAGAGGAGAAGGCTCCATGACCCCAGCTCATCCAGAGACACCTGCCAGCCCAGCTGCTCGACCATGGCTGGCACCAGTGTGATTCCCAGAAGGGTCAGGGTCTCCCTACAGCAGCCTGGCAGGAGCAGAGTGTGCCATGCCCAGCTGGTTGTGTTAGCCAGCATGTTCTGGTTTCTGGTAAGGGAGGTGGCAATGATGTGGATTCTGCCCAAAAAACAGTGGGGAGAGGAGCAATAAATAAAAAATGGACACAGAATGGAGCAGTAATGACAAAAGCAGCAGCAACAGTACTGCAGGCCAGGTCAGAGATGAGTGCTCAGGCCCTGGTGGCCCAGGGGACCAGAGCAGGCAGGGGACACACAGGTCAGGGGCTGCCCTGAGCACTCAGAGGGCTCACGGGTGCCCTTGGACCTGTGGAGCTTGGCAGGAGTCCTGCTGCCCAGGAAGGTGGTGTGGAGGGAATGCTGAGGTGGGGCCTGCCCACAGCTGGGGGGTCCTGGGGGACATGTCCCCAGGATGGAGAGGAGGTAAAGGAGTCCCCAGCTTCCCCCGCAGCATGAGGCCCGGCTTGATTCCCTTGAGGAATTACCAATGAGGGTTCTTTATCACATTTTTGCTGCGACAGATCATTCCCATTGGCATTTCCTCGAGCTGGTCCATGGCTGGTGCTTGGTTAGCTCCACTCCCTGATGGAGAATGCCCCTTATTCCCCAGACTTTTCTATTTCCCTGGAACATGAGAGCTGCAGAATTTTTCACCACCACCTTTTAAAGTCCTTTGGTGCAAATTATCCTTTCCTGAAGATTTTAAAGGTTCTAATTAAATGGGGCAGGAGCAGTGGCGTGTCAGAGGATGCAATGGTGGGATGCAGAGCTCTACCAGTCAGCACCATGCAACCCTGGGTGTGATTCCTGCAGGGATGGGGTGAGGCAGCTGCAGGATGAGGCTGCTACTCAAACTGTCTGATTTTAATTGTACCAGGATGTAAATAAGGCAGGTCTTTATGAACCTGGGGTCATGTGCCTGTCTCAGGCTGTGCCAGCCTGGCTTTCTGACCATCACTCAGCCTGAAATGCC
This sequence comes from Promerops cafer, assembly GCA_013398275.1. Classification (NCBI taxonomy): domain Eukaryota; kingdom Metazoa; phylum Chordata; class Aves; order Passeriformes; family Nectariniidae; genus Promerops; species Promerops cafer. Next base: position 14,166 of record VZSE01000355.1, read on the forward strand.
TCTTGGAGCACCTCTTTTACCCACAGTCTAGCTGGAGGCAGCAGTGGGAAAAGGTTCAGTATAATGTGGAGAAGTGGAGTAATTCCCCTGTGCAGGAAGAGCTTCCTCCCTCACGGCCTTCCTCGGTGGAGCCCTGGCTCTCTGCCTTCCCACGGTTTTCTGGCAGCCCCATGTTTCACCCTGCCACCCCTCACAGTACAGTCTACAATTCCCGAATCTCATGCCCCACAAGCTCAGCACTCTTCTGCCCACAGACCCCTGCCCCAAACGGCTCTCCAAGCCCTGACAGCCCCAAAAGGAGGACAGGCTCTCTCCTGCCCCAGGCTGCTGTGGCCTTTTCTGCAAAAAATACAGCTCAATATCTGTGTAAGATGTTTTTTCCTCTCCTTAGGCACTGAAAAGGTTTGGGGCTGAGGCTGCAGAGGACTCTCCCGGCAGGTGACACCAGGGTGTGGATGCCAACCCAGATGTGCCATCTGGGGGTGGCCACACCCTGGAGCCCATGCCCACCTCCCGGAGGCCCCGGCCATGGCAACGCTGAACTAGGAAGAGACTTCACCATGGGATGGACCAAACCTGGGGACCAAACGGGTCCTGCAGAGGTGGAGGCAGCACGGACCCCACGGAGATCAGCAACGGCGCCCACGGGGGTCCGAGCAGCACGACACGGGCGCGGGACGGTGACATCCTCCAGCCCCGCCCGGCGCCCACGCAGGATCGCGGGCCGCGGTCACCGCAGCACCGCCCCGTTCCGAGCCCACCCTGCAGCCCTGCGGGGCCCGGCCCTGGGAAGCCCCCGGCCCCTGCCCGCCCCCGGGGCCGCTCCACGCCGGAG
>VZSE01000361.1:0-111922 GCA_013398275.1 Promerops cafer
CCTCCAGTCATTGGGCACCTCTCCAGTACCCCACGATTTTTCAAATATGATGGATTGTGGCTTAATAACAACATCTGCCAGCTCCCTCATCACCCTTTCGTGTATCCTATCAGGGCCCACAGATTTATGGGTGTTCAGTCTCCTCAGCTGACATTTCACCCAGCCCTCCACAACCAAGGGGAACTCTTCCTTTCTCCAGCCTCCCTCTCTTACCTCCAGGATCTAGGTTTCCTGGGGACTGACCTCAGCAGTAAAAACTGAGGCAAAGAAGACATTCAGTAATTCTGCCTTCTCTGTGTCTTCCCTCACCAGGACATCTATCTGATTCAGCAGCAGCACCACATTTTCCATAATATTCCTTTTTCTGCTGATGTACCTTTAGAAGCCCTTCTTGTCCTTGATATGTCTTGCCAGACTCAATTCCAAGCGGGCCTTGTCCTTCCTTTTCACATCCCTTCATACCAGCAATGTCCCTATAGTCGTCCCATGCGACCTGTTCCTTTTTCCAATATCCCATCAATTTCTTTCTTCCAGCCAGGATTACCTAGAAACTCCCTGCTCATCCATAGAGGTGTCTTGCCCATGAACCATTTCTGGTTCATGGGAATATACTGGTCTTGGGCATGGAGGAAGCAATGCTTGAATATTGACCAGCTCTCTTGGACTCCCTTATGTTCTAGAGTCCTAAATGATGGAATTCCTCTAAGCAGGCCTTTGAAGAGACTGAAGTTGTCTGTGAGTTCAGGGTTCTAGTCCTGCTTACTGCTTTGCTTCTTCCATGCAGGGTCCCAAGTTACACCATCTCATGGTCACTACTGTCTGGTCTGCTCCCAACACTGACATCTTCAACCCGTCCCTCCTGGTTTGTTAGTACACGGTCCCGCAACACACCTTTCCATGTTGGTTCCTCCACCATTTACATCACAAAGTTATCTTCAGCGATCTGCAGAAACTTCTTGGATTGTCTCTGCTGAGTTGTGTTGTCTGTCCAACAAATATCAGGGCGGTTGAAGTTCCCCAAGAGAACCAGGGCCTGTGACTGTGAGGTTACTTCTAGCTGTTCACAGAAAGCCCCATCAACTTTGTCCCGATCAGGTGGCCTGTAGTAAACACTCATAATAGTATCACCTGTATTAGCCTGTCCCTTAATTCTTACCCATAAAGTCTCAACTCAACTACTCTTGACTAGAGCTCGATACATTCCTGTTGCTTTCTCACACCAAGAGCAATTCCAGAACCACACCTCACTGACCTGTCCTTTCTAAAAAGTACATAGCCATCCATGACAACATTCTAATCATGTGAGTTATCCCACTGTGTCTCATAATGGCAATGACATCACGGCCCTGCTACCGCACATAGACATTTCTAGTTCTTGCTGCTTATTCCCCATGCTGTGTGCATTTTTATGTACAGGCACTTCAGAGAGGTAATGGGAATCCAGCTTCCCTAGAAAAAAGTTTAAGAGGGTTCATCATCACCATACACACCCTTGATGTGGTTAGTCCTATGATTCTCATCTTGAGAAGCAATCAAGGAACATCTGTCACTGCGCTGGTTGAAATGACCTACTGCCCAGGAGGAAGCAATGGCAAAAGCATTGCCACTTAGGACCTCATCCTCTGAGTCCTTCATTTTAAAGCCTGTCTCACCAAACTGACCAGCCTGCTGCCAAAGATTCTCTTGCCCTTTTTAGATGGAATGATCCCATCCTTCTCTACCAGACTACAGTCATTAAAGCACAATCCATTGTCATAAAAGCCAAAACCTTCCTTACAGCACCAACCACAGAGCCAGATGGTGATTTGCACTATGTGCCTGCTTCTGGCTTCTTTCCTAACTTGAAAAAATAAGCAGATGTAAGAAACTGTGTTGAGGACATGGACATATTCTCTATATTACACTGAAGAGAAATATGAACACTACTTTTCTTGCTCTGACCAACATTTTCTTCTCTTTGTGGGAGCATTTCAGACAGTAAAAATGGGAAAGCAATAGAAGATGTGCTAAAATGCAAAGCAAAAGGAAGCATAGCTTTACAACTGTTAGGTTTTTCAATTTTATTTATTCATAGTGATAAATATAGCACTTCCCTGACCAATATCCACAGCACTCAATCCTTGAGGACAAAGAATCATTTTACCTGGTTGAGATCATATTACTTCATGCTGTTACAGCTCCCAGTTTCTTCATGTATATCGTTTGGGTCCTGGTTGCTAGTTGGAGGTTTGTCTAGAAAGGCTTTTTTCCCTCCTAAAAGAACTGTTTTAAAACTTTGAGTATTGTTTACACTTTTTAAATGTGTAAGCATCTTAGTAAGCATAGAGACATGTATCTATACAATGTGATCTATGGTTATCTCCTAAGGCTGTTCATACTTTCCTTTCACTTAACTGTTCTTCTGGCCCAGCATGGTCCCTTACCTATACCAGAAGAAAGACTATTAGTGGTAGCTTTCAGGTGCACTCTCCAGCCAGAAAACAAAGCAAAATAGAGAGGGTTGGGGGTTTTGGTCTGTATGGTGTTTTCAGGATGGGAGTAAAGAGGGAAAGTATGTCCAACAGGCAACCCAAGCAGGGCTGCTACTGACTGGGAGACTTTGCAGCCTGCTGGAGAGATGCTCTGCCTCCAGTCCTGGAGTCGTGGGACTGCCTTGCTGTGCCCAACCAACTCTCAATTTCCCATTACCTCTAGATCTAACCTGAGGCAGGCTATCCCTGTGCTTTACTTTGAAGAATTAATAGTTTTAAGAAACATGGGTATAACAAGACTTTTTTAAATTTTCTTTTAATTCGTGTTTATTTTCTGAATTGCTACTGCAGTCCAAAAAGAACGTGAAGTTGAAATGACAGGGGACAGCAGAGAGAAACTAATCATGATGGTGTGGAAGAAATTTCCTGTCATTTCAGGACTAAAGGTTACTTAAACAAGTTAAAAATATCTATGTAGAAAGCAGTCATCACCTATAGATCCTTTAATGGCCTTATTTACACCACTGGCATCCCATCACTGGTGTCAGCTTTGTGGGATTTGTACCATTTCCAGGAGAGTTTACCCTTCCACTCATGTGCTGAGCAGCTGATGGTGAGCAGTGGCCTGCTCCTGGCTCAGCATTTTGTAACTGGACAGAGAGGGTCCCATGCACCTTTTGTGTGCAGATCAGCTTTCACCCCTCACTTCTGGCTGTGTATTGCTGCCTGGAACAATGTTTTTCCCTGATCTACCAATTCTCAAAGTGTCCAAAGACCAGGAACTCCACTTGTGTGGTTTTCTGGGTGTTGGCCAATAACATAGGAATCTTTATACCATAGGCATCTTTATACCATAGGCTGCAAGTAACACCAGGCTCTTTTTTGAATTTACTGATCTAGCCACCCACACGCTTGAGACACTCACTTGAGAAATATTTTCCTACCTCATTTTCCTTAGTGCCAGCCCTATTTTTGTGGGATGTCCTCTCCCTGCCACCAGCCAGACTCCTCTGACACCCACCATTACCCTCTCTTTTCCAATGAGCTGCTCATCCAGGAGCAGCTCCTTTCAAATTACCTCACACAGTATTCCTTGAAAGGGTGACACTGATATCCACAGAGATAGGTTTCTACTGTGAAATTCTGACATCCAAATGAGTTTAAAATTTCTTTCTCTGCTGCTATTTCGGTGACTGTGCAAGTTGTGACTGAAGCAATAATTGACAGGTTTTAGCAAGTGCAGCTTTTAAGCAATTGTTGAGGATGCAAATGCCTAGAATAACTATATAAAACAATAAATATAAAACAGTTTGAAGTGGAATCAAATGACTCACACTAATCTTTTATTTGATGGGATAAAAAAATGTCAGATTTTGCAGAATTTTTTCCATCTTACAGAGAGGGAACGTGCAGATCCTTGCATGTCATACTTGGGCATCATTTAGCAGGGCGCAGTAGGGATATGTGTGCATAACTGATGACAGCATTTAAGCCTATATCTACCATCTCATTGAAAACTGTGTTAATTTAAAAGTAAAACAAGGCTTTGGGAATTTTTCAGGGTACTATTAATTAATTTCAAAAGTTCCATTAGTTTGATGGAAGAAAGGCTGTACACTGTAATCATCTGCCAGCTGGTGATGTATAATTTTAAGTAGATTTAGGAACACAGTCTCAGCCTCTGGCTTCTTTGCTTTAAAGAGCAAGCAGAGAGCCTACAGTGGACCCCAAAGACTCTCAGACATATCAGATTGGATGTTTTCCACCAGTTTCCCACTTGTTTTGTAGCTGTGCAATGAAAAAGGCACACCAGATTTCCCTGGTGGTTACTCCAGCTCTGGGTGAGCATGACAAAACATCTTTCAGGACAGTCCATAACATGCTGTAAACTACATCACACTGTTTTGGCTCCAGGAAAGGCCAGTCATGGAGGAGGTGGTCAACAAGCTCTTCTCAGCTTGTTGGTGTCTGCTCAGCTGTCAGAGCAACACCTTTATTTGGCTGGGGACCCCACCTCACAAGGATTTCTTCCAAAATGGCACTCTGAGAACAACATTGCTGGCTGCCAAATTTATTTTGTTCCATTGGGTCCTAGATATGATTTGTTCAGTGTACAAATAGAAGTGTCTTCCCTAAGTCCAGACCTTGAAAACTCAAGTGAATTTGACAGCCAGTCTGGGTTGTTTTTTCTTTTCTCTGCTAATGATATGTGAAAGTGGAAATTCAGAAGTTTCCACAGAAATGCTGCTTTCCATATTTCACTTTTCTTCTTTATTTAGAGACATGGTCAAACATTGGAGTTTAGTAAGAAGTTGGCTGTGCTCTGGAAGTTTCCGGCACCAGGGACCAGGACTTCACTGATGCATCAACAAGGGAAGACAGAGCTGTGACTGGTAATGCATGCAGTCCTAGTCCTGATGAACTCAATAATCAAACCACTGCCAGGCTAGGACCAGCACTGAGAGGAGAATGGAACAGGTGTGATGGGGAGCTGAGATTAACAGACACCAGTGCCAGGATATGAGACACGAAGCAGCAAAAGCAGCAGAAGAGGACAGGGTCATGACTGTAGAGGAGAAAGTGGACACCCAAGGTTGTGTGAAACCTTAAAATCATAGAATCATAGAACACTTTATTTTGGAAGGGATCTTTAAAGGATGTCTAGTCCAGTCCCCCCAAAATGGACATCTTCTATTATGGGATACGTTCAAGTAGTTGAGGTGGTTCAGAGTGCCTTCCAATATGACTTTGAATGAGCCCCAGGAATGGGGCATCTACCACCTCTCTGCTCAGACTGTTCCAGTGTTTCACCAGTATCACTGCAAAAATTTTATTCCTTATGTCTAGTCTGAATCTACCCTCTTTTGGTTTAAAACCATTGCTTCTTTTCATATTCAATTGAGCCTGCTAAAATTCTGTGCCCATCTTTCTTATAAAGCCTCTTTAAGTACTGGGGAATTAAGGTCTCCCTTGGAATGTTTTCTCTTCAGGCTAAACAGCCCCAACTCTCTCAGACCTTCTACATAGCAAGTTGATGTCTTTCCTGTGCTGAGGACTGCAGAGCTGGATGCAACACTCCCGGTGGGATCTCACCAGAGCAGAGCAGAGCAGAGCAGAGCAGAGCAGAGCAGAGCAGAGGGGCAGAATCCTCTCCCTCAAGGTACTCAGTCTTTGGATTCAGCCCAGGATACAATTGGCTCTCTGGGCTGTGAGTGTATATTGCGAGTCATGTTCAGCTTTTTATCCAACAGCACCCCCAAGTCCTTCTCTGCAGGGCTGATCTCAATCTCTTCCACCCCCAGCTATACTGATAATGGGTTTGCTCCTATCCAAGTTGCTCCTATCCTTGTTCTTGGCCTTGTTAAAACTGATGAGATTGCCATGGGCCACTTCTCCAGCTTGTCCAGGTCCCTCTGAATGGTGTCCCATCCTTCAGGTGTGCCAACAACACCACTCAGCATGGGGTCATCTGCAAATCTGCTGAGGGTGCATTCAACCCCACTGTGTCACTGCTGAAAATATTAAACAGTCGTGGTGCCAGTATAGATTCCTGATGTCACTAATCTTCATTTGAATGCATATTTTTCACAACTCTCTGGCTTTGTCCATCAATCCAATTCCTTATACACAAAAAAAATCCACCCATAAAATCTTTATCCATCCAGTTTGGAGCTCAGGATGTTGGGTGGGACCATGTCAAATACATTACAGAAATCCATAAACACCATCCATATTTCTTCCCTTGTCCATTCATGCAGACACTGCACCAGTGATGTTCACTGCAGCTCTGGTTGCCTTCTACCTTGACATCACCCATGAGCTCACTTGCACTGGTGAGTTACTGCATCAGGTCCAGTAACAAATCCACTCTTTCGGGGCTGTCCATGACCTGGCTTAAGAAGTTATCCTCCATGCAATCCAGCAGTCCCCTGGATTGCCTACAGATCATCAGAGATGCTGGGAGTTGAAGTCCCCCAGCAGAACAAGGGCCTGCAAGCATGATGCCTCCCATAGCTGGAGCAAGATTTTGTAGTGAATAGACTCTCCGTGATCAGGGGGCCTGTAACAGGCACAGTCCAAAAGGTTCCTTCTGTTACCTCATTCTCTGATTCTCACCCAAAAATTCTCAACCTGTTTGCAGCTGTTCTTCAGAGAGAGCCCTTCCAGTCCATGCATTTCTTATGTAGAGGGCAACCCACAGAGAGCCCTGCCTGTCCCTTCTGAACAGCCTGTAGCCATCGATAGCCACACTCGTCACGGGATTTGTCCCACCATCTTTCAGTAAAGGCAACTAGTTCATATCCTTTTAGCAGCACAGTGACTTCCAGCTCCTCCTCTTTGTTACCCACAACTGCACCCATTGGTGTAGAGACACTTCAGCTGTGCTGTCATCAATGTATCCTTTATAGAGGAATGCTCTTTAATCTTTCTGAGATTCTTCACCAGTGTTCACCTCTAGGCTTCTATTTACCTCAGGAGCCCTTGGGTCATCTCCATAAGACTATTATTTTCTTCTAAAATAGGGTATCTTTACCAAAGTATCACTGTTATCTATGATACATCATGCACACCTTGGCAAATCTTTGCAATTAAGAGGTTGAGTTGTACCTTAAAAATGAAGAATGGTCAAATAGTTTTCCAGATGCAGAGGACTTCTGGCTGCCATTTATGACCTAGCAATATTTACCTCTAGATTCTTGAATTTTCCAGTCACCAGCTTTGGAGTGCCCATTAGATTAATTAGTTATGCAGAGGGCACAGATCCAGTTCAGTGACATGCCACCATCACTCAATAAATATAAAATAAAAATAATCTTTTCACATTTATCTTTAAAATATCTGCTTAATCAATTACAATGAACAAAGTGAGTACCTAAGGTATTATATTGGAGTCCATTCATTTTAACTCTTGTCAGCTAACTCTGAAGAAATATCACCAAAGCCAATTCATCAACTGTATGGGTATTCCTCATTTAGGCAGCTTGATAAGAGGATGGAAAGGACAGAGAGAGACGTGCACCACTTTTACTAAGTGAGATATATTAAATAATAACAATAGCTGTTGCACTGCACGCAAAGGAGATGTGTCACTGCCTTCCAAGATAACATTGCCATAACAAAATCAGTACGTCCTTGCCCCCTACCTCAGACTTCGGAATCTAGGCACTTAAAGTTGTAGGTTTCCTTTGAAGTCAGTGAAGGTACAAGGACACTAGATTGAGGGGAATCAGTGCCCTAAAACATTTGTGGTTGTAGAAAATAGAAGGGAAATCCCGGAGTGGAACAAACATTCAAAGAGAAGATTTCAGCTTACCCCAGTCTGGACCAAGATCACTGCTTTTCCCCATCTTTGTGCCATTTCCCTGTGCAGAAATTCCTTGGAGCAATAGGCTGAGCATTGGAAACAGGTATGATCAGAGCAGAGCATGAGGGTCTCCTGAACAAGGTCATGAGCTTCAGCTAGCTCAGACCAAATCTGCTTAAATAGCTCCCCACACCCTCCTTCTTCAGCTACCACTAACAGTAATACCTAATAAAAGACATTGGCAGTGCTTCATTTTAGGTACTTACCAGCCCTGTCTATCTGAATTCAGGTATGCCATGCATTACTGCTTTGGTTCTGCTGTGGTGGGATGCTGGGTGCAGTCACCTGTCCTGCTGTTGCAGCTGCTTGCCTGAGGCCTTATGAATCCTGATTCCATTTTGGGATACGGATTTGCTGCCAAGTTTGGTATGATACGTTTCCCTTGGGGTCCTAGATTCATGTAGACTACATTCTGCAAGACTTCCTCTTGTGATGTTCATGCTGTCTGCCAACCTTGTCTCCCATTCTAGATGCTGGCAGAATCATTTTGGAAAGGGAAGAGTCAGGTTCTCAGCACTGCGGCTTTTGTTGCTGTATTCTATACTTGATAGTCCCGTAGATTCCCACACGAGTTTCGAAACGTGCCAGAGCTCCAGCTTTGGGTTCTCAGTGAGACACAAGGCTCGCTCGTGACATCCATGACTCACTGCTCACCTCCAGGCAATGCTATGGCCAGACTACACTCCTGGTCCACACAGGTGGAGTTGGAGTGAGCCCTAGGGGTGGGAGTCCTGTGGAGTCCTGTGCTCCTTGGGGTTGCAGTCATTGCAGAGCTTCTCCCAAAACTCCCCTGTGCCCTGAATTCACCTCATCCGCTATGCACTGCTGGGTGCTTAGAGTTTGTTTCCTCCAGAACAGAGCTGAGATCTGTAAGCAGAAAATAGAGGGGAAATTCCTGTTGTGTTCCGCTAAATTAAAAAAACATTAAAGTGCAGAAGGCCAGGAAATTTCTTGATTACTTGATTTATTCAAAGATCTGTGCATCTGGGTTATTTCTTATCTTGAATGAATACAGTGTATTTTCAAATTTTTGTCTTTCCTTTGCACCCTAAAGTAAGCAGCAACTGTTAAGGTTTAAAACTGTTAAGGTTTAAAATATACATCTGTGTTACTGGGGAAACAGGACTTAGGAGAGAAAACTGTGCCTTCTAACTAGCATGTCTAACAAAGCAAGAGAAAGCTCTATACCTCCATTAATTTAGGTTGGTCCCTTAGTTTCAATATTATTAATTACACAAATTATTGTAAACCAGTTTTGTGGCAGCTGTTTCTCTTTTATTCTTTGAGTTAACTCATTCATTTGCAATTTCCCACTGGAGATCCAGAGTGTTGCTTTGTATGCAAATAGTTACCATGGGCAATTTCTGCAAACCAGAATAAAGTTATTCAAAGGAACTTGTGGCTTTATTTTGATCTTCTTGTTCATCTCCTCCCTGGAAGAAAATTGGAAGACACTTAAAGTTTCATTTACGTAACACCCAATGCTAGGATTCTGACTTGTGCATATTGGACAGAAAATAAAAGGGTTACTTTATTCCTCTAATCTATTGTTATAAGCCTAATTATTTTACATGTCTTCATTTCATTAATGAATTGCTGTTTTTTCCATGCATCTCCTTCCCCATTGCTTTTGTTTAAACCTCCTGGTGGGAAGGGATAGATTAATTTTGTTGTGCCTTAATGAAACTGTATGCTACATTAGATTTAACCATTTGGCATGCACTGCCAACATCACCATTATGCATAATGAATTACTTTTTGTGAGTCCCAAACTAACATAGATCTTCAATGTTCCTCTGCAGATACTGCAACTACACAGCTGGCAGATATCATTACCTTGAACTTACATGGAAACCTAGAGCTTGACACAAGAAATCTTTGGAAATTTTTCCATAACAAAATGGGAATTTCTTTTAAAAAATGCAAGCGCTTTCACGGGAAGATGTGGAAAGCTCATTAAGCTTTGCTGTTATCTTCCATTAACTGTGTTTGATACATGTGTTCATGTGGGTGTGTGCACATCCTGGGCCTCCAGCCGCGTGCAGAAGCCCCAGTGAAGGAGTGTGTGCTTTGTGTCAGGAGCAGACAAACTTCTGTCCTCTGAGCAGTTTGCCTGTGAGTATGGAGGCTGACCTTTCTCTCAGCTGCTGAAGCTTTTCTCACGTGAACCCTTTGCCTCAGCAGTCAATCTGAGCACCCTGACAGGATTTCTCTCGCACAGCTTACTGCCAGTGGAATGACAGAGGGAGATAATTGATTAAACATGCAAACCAAGCTCCTTTCTCCCAGGTCCAGAGTCCAGCCACCTTTGGTTTCTTTGTTTGCTTTTCATCAGAGGTGCTCAGCCAGTTCATCAGCAGGGCACCATATGCAGTCCTTCATGAGTCAGGCAGCTGGAGATTTCTTTCACTGCCTCTGCAGTCACCTGGTTAAACCTTAGGATGTGGGGATCCCAGATGCAATCTACCACAGCAGGGCCCTTTCCTAGAAGCATGACAGTTGAGTTACCCAAGGAGAGGAGAACTAAATGTGGTCCATGCACCTGCTCTTGTACCTTGTTCCAGAACCAAAGTCTGGCTGCTGCAGCTCAACCTAAATCACACCTGTCATCCCATCCATCTGGGACATCTCACAGTCAGGACAGTTACAGAAGTTGTTTGTCCAGGAGTAACAGAAGTAGTTCAAACCAATAGACAGATGTGGCATAGGCCAGCACATGTCTGATAGCTGATAATTGGTCAATGTGTGCTGAAGAGCCTCTGCTGGCAACGTCTGCCTCCTTGTCTGTTCACCTCCACCACCACCCACTTTCAGCCTCCTTGTACCCAGCTCTGAACACTCAGCTCTGTCTCATTCATATGCCCCCTCTGAACTCTCCTGTTTTTGCTGGACACAACAAAATTAACTATGAAGCAACACTGAACTCTCAGGTAGGGACACAGGACTCTGAAATGCTACCTATATATCTTTTCCATGCCAGTATAACTGTTATGAACACCAATGTGTGTGTTAAGCTAAAAATGGTTTTCAGACAAAATCTGTCATTAGGCGAAACAAAGCACAGGAAAAGCCAGTTCTGTGAATCTTCAACTGATCAGTGTTCAGAACTCATCAATGCAAGCTAGGAATATTCTGTGCATATTCCCTGCAATTTTTGATTGCAGACACTGAAACTAATGAGTGCAGTGTTAGACTGCAAGCAAGGACACTGACTATAAAACTAAATTTAACTTGTGGAGATCTGCTCCTTTTTTGTTCAAATGTCCTTGAAAATTACAAATGAAACTGCTTGGCAACACCAAGACAAGCCAAATACTTTCTTCAGCTGGCAAGATTCTCTTCTAATACGTTCTTTGTTTGCCAATGGAAGGTATTAATGACAAGGACTGTACATGAAAGGAATTAATGCACAAAATCTTCATTGAAGTTAGATTTATGCCTACATTGTAAAGTTGTATTTATTTTAGGTCTGTGAAAGCAAATAAATTTTTTGTCAAATCTGAGCATCTCAGCTGACACTCTCTACTTAAACTGGACTGCTCTGTCACTGAGGATTTGGAGATAGGTTATTTCAGGACCCTCTGTTAGTGCATTTGTGGTGCTCAGGATCAAACAAGCAGCTGCCTGCTATATTTCCTGATCTGAAGAGAGGTCTGCTAATCTTCCTGCAGCTCCAAATGACTCAAGAAGCTAATTCATGTATTTGTGAAACTTTGTACCACAGTTACAACTGCTGTAAATTTTATCTTCACCTTTAAGGAGATGTTGGTGCCAGATGAAGAACAGTGAGACATGAACTTCTGTGACCCCAGTGTCAGCAAAAGGGCTTGGCACTGCTCCTGGCTTAGCATCCCTTATCCTCAGAAGCTGTAGAGGAAGTTGGTGAGCATCCAGAGAGTGCTGACTGGCTGTGCAGGTGTGACAGGCTGCAGAGGTTTGAGTGCAGAACGCTGGTGTAACAGCCCGTGTGAATGAAGTTCTTAGTCTAAAATGCAGACATGATCAGGTTTTACTTCAAGTTAGGAACTGTTCCTCTGGAGAAAAATAGCAGTAATTTCCAAGGCCCATCTAATGAGAGTCATGGTGTCAGAGCTTCCAGGAACATGCTAGATACCAAACGGAGGAGCACCTAGGTGTTTATGCTGCACACAGAGCAGTCCTGAGAGACACACAGAACATATGCTGCATCCTAGAGGTAATCAGCTGTCGGGGAGCCAAGAGCAGTGCTGGGTGTCAGGATATCTTGGTTATTCTCAGTGTGGTGATTAGATTTAGAGTTGCAGATTGTGTAATTGGGAATTTCAATTTGGCATGCAGAGGGAACTGACTTAGATATGTCGCTTTGGAGACTGGAGTTCTCTTCCCTGGCAGAAGGATGAAAAGCCTAGCTCAGTAATGAACATGGTGCCTGGTGGAGATATTAGCAACAATCTTTGGAAAAGATACTCTTACAAATTCTGGCTTTTAGCCCAATACTTCTTTCCTCTGGTTACAGGGTGCCTTAAACAGGGAAGTATTTTGTCTCACATTTTCCTCATCTGCAACAGGCATGGGAAGAGGTGTGATGTATGACTCCCCACTAATTAAGAACTTGCACTGTACTAAATAAAAGGCAGATGTAGCCCACCATCTCACTGAGATGAGACTGTAATTTTATGGATTTTGGACCTCCTTACAGCATTCATATCATTAAATCCAACTTGCTTCATGGTGTGGTATTAGTTATGGAACTGCAAATCCCACACACAGGCCATGAGGAGGTTTTGGAGTGACTGACTGCTTACCTGCCTCATTGGTTTCTATAAAACAGTTTCAGCAAGGTTCATGAGTCCCAGATTTCTGGTCAAATGTTGTCACTGAGCATCACCTCTTACCTTCTCACAGAGGGGTGAAGGGAGAGCCACTGGAAACAGAGGCAATGCCAATGAAATGCTGGTAGGACATGGCTGCCGGGGTTGGGCTCTTGCAGGCCTCACACAGAGACTTTTAGCAGCATCACTACTTAGTTGCTGTCACCTAGAGGGATAGATTAGCACAATCTGGTGTCCAGGCAGCACAGGGCCCCTGAGCCAACTTCCCAAACCTCACCAGGTCTTCACTTCACCTTGTGCCAGTGCCAGTGTGCAGGTGACCTGGAGAGAACAAGTTTGCCTTGTTAAAACAGTCATGTCTGTGTTACCCACACAGTCTGACAGACCCAGAGCTGCCCCAGATCTGCCATTTCTCTTCTGCTGTAACTCAATCTCCCCAAACTTATTAATGCTCTGAGCCACAGACCACCATCATATCTAGCTTCAATCCAAAACCAGTAATGAGTGGAATGAGCTCACTCTATCTAGCTGTGTCATGCTGCTAACATACAAACAGATATTGAATTAAAGGATAAAGAGAGTCAGTAGTAAAATGCAGATAGTGAATCACATTTTTCCAGTCTTCTAAGGTTCTCTAAGAACTGTCAACAAGAAGATCATCCACTGAACCCCAAATAGTTAGATAAAGGGAGATAGGGAGATCTCTGAACTTTGACCTTGGGGGTATGCAAACAAGCAAGTGTAGTTTTACTTCATTTCCCTGGCATCACCTTTTTTTAACTCATGCTCGCTGTTTTGGAAATTGGAAATAAAATATTTTGTTTCAATTTTACATTAATTTACTTGAGCTAGCATGACTTTTACACAGTTGAATAAAACCTATTACTACTCCCAACAAATGTGGCAAGCCTAGAAGCAGGAGGACACCTTGAAAGAGTTCTGGTGTTCTAAATGCATGCAGTAGGTGAAGGAGGTGGTCCCTCTTGCCTTCTCTGACTCTCACATGTGTTCCTACTGCCTCTCTTGCACCAGGTTTTGAAATCACATTGTTGACAAGTGTGTCAGACCAGTCTGCTGACTAAGTGGCGAGCCACTTACAAAAATAACATAACATGTTTCCCCCTAAATGTGCTATCCTGGGTAAAATGTGGCCAACCTTAAACAGGTGCAGCACAATTGCAATGGGGGGTCTGAGGATTTTTGGGGTAACTCTAATCAAGAACCATGAAAGCATTCTGGCTACATACAACAGATGACACTAAAGAGCTGCTCAGCTCCTAGAATTTTGCTCAGAATACTGAGAAATAACACCACCATTAAGTGCTCTAATTTATGGTCAGGAACAGCCCTTTAAAGATCAACTGTGCTTGCGCTTCAAATACATGGAAGATTTTCCTTCTGGAGTAATATATCTCTTAACTAGCACAAAATTTAGCAAAGAGCCAGAGTAAATCTTTTTCAAAAACATAAAAACATTGACACTTACTTATCCAAAAGACCATAGCCAGAGCCATGTTCTTATATTCACCCAGGTCAATTGTGTAAAGAAATTAGTATTTCTTAAAATTCTTCCAACACACTAAGTAGACTACCATGCTTCTTTTTTACCAGTATTTGGTGCGTGAATACAAAAGATGCTTGGAAGTAGTTCCAAGAATGAAAGAAAAGTCCTGGAAGTTAACAGGTACCACTCCCATAATAGTGGTGTAAGGTCCAGGTGGAAAAGATCATCTCCTGTGATGGGTTTAGGCTTTCTTCATTAACTTTGTTTCCTTTATAGGAACCTACAACACATTTTCAGAACAGTGGCTGCTTTCACCCAAACTAATGTAATTTCCATTTCACATTTCTACACATGAAGAGTGGAACATACTACACTTTTCGTAACAGACTCTGAACACCTTTTCACAGGCCTTACACTGAAGTTTTGATCAGGCTGTAATTGTCCAGGGAGAGAAGACCAGCTCAGGAGAGATTCCTCCCAGGTCCAAAGTGGGAGTGGGAATTGAGAGTGCTCAGCTCAGCCCTAAGTACTAAGTTCCCCAAGCTTTGTAGAAACAGGAGAAATCATTGCTATGTGTTTTCCTGCTTCTTTGCATTTAGGTCTAATTGACTCCTACCAAAGTGTGTATGATTTAGAAGTTAATTTCAGTGGGATCCTTCCTAAGTCTTTCTTGGCTTTTGCTGGGATAAGATGCAGAACTACTGAAGCAATGTCCTATACAACAGGCATGAAGATGAGAGGAAAGAGGAAAAAAGAGCTCTGGCCCAGTTTGCTGCAGGTTCTAGGTGTTCCCATGCACCCCATATAGCTCCTCAGCATTTCCCGCTCTGATGTGGCTCTGCACACCTGAGTAAGAAGCATTTTGTATATATGTTATTCCAAACATGTCCCTTAGCCGACTGTGTTGTTGCAAATTCCATTCTGTAATGGTCTCTCTAGGCTCTCACAACTTATCAACACCACAGAAATCCCAGCAGGCTTAAAAGGTGAGCACAACATGACTGCCCTCATTTCTTCTGTATTTCTTGCATGTTTCTTGCAGCCATATTATTGCTGTTCTGCATTAATAGTGTGATGGTAACCTCTGTTTCTGGTTCACTTGGAGTCAGACAGTATGTATATGCATATCCTATATGATTACTCATTTATATTTACATACTGCAGTGACATTTACATCTATATTTATTTCTAAATAATACTATTTCAGCTGTGTTAATTTAAATTTTCTCACTTTTTTTTTAACTAAGCATATATGGGAAATTCAAAGAACAAAACTCCAGAACAATCCCCCAATCCCCTCACATTTTAAACATAGAGGAAAAAATATTATTAAACATAAGTGATAAATCAGCCTTTTTTCTAAAATTAAATGTTTGCTAAGAAACTAGATGTTTTTCCTGTTGTTCAAGTAACTTACTATTATTTTTCAAATTACTGAGTCCACCCTGTGACAATATGCTTATTTTCTGTACTCTCAAGGCATTATTGCAAGAAAGAAATTTCTGTAATTTTACTGCTAAATTACAGATACCAGACTGGATAAATTTGGAGCTGTATTTCTTTGGCCATGTAAATAGCTTTTAGACAGCCATTTCAAAGCTTTATTTGCAAGTAATGGAAATTTCGAATGCATACTTGTCATTTCACAGTCAATGCAATAGTGTTCCCTCACAATTTAGTTGTTTTGGATTACCTCATCCAAGAAAAAAATTAGGAACTTTTTATGGCCACAGATTCCCTTGGGATATTATAGTAATTGAGCTTCTATTTTCTCTGTGCAGCGTGTGAAATTATTTGTATAAACTTTGTACAAGTTGGAACATCTTTAAATGTTGTATTAAATAGTTTCATATTAGCAATTATTTATGAATTATGAAGCCAGCAATTAAAGCGTATATATGAGATTAAGAATCAAAATGGGTGTAAGTCATGAGCTTTTCTGATGTGGTGAAGGACAGCAATCATTTAGGTGAGACACCTGCTAGATGGATGAAAAAACTCCCATTAGCTTTAATTTGGAACTGACCCAACTTATTAACAATATAGCTTGTTTTCCCATGATTTTGTGATTTAACTAATTTTGCTTCCATACTGTTATAACTACTCCCCATCCCACTCAGATGATTTCTCCTCACACCTATGCAATGCCATTGATGCAAACCTTCACAACTGAAAGGAAAATGGTATCCATTAACTTAATATTTAAATGGCTTTTAAAATTTTATTAGAAATTTTGAAGTCTTTGTTGTATTTATCCCAGAAGTTTTTATGTGTCTCCCAGGTGAAGCATGGTACATACTAAACTGCCCCTCAGTAGTAACAGGATTGACTTACTTCTCAAAATAATTTTCCCTCTATCTGGCATAAAACTGGGATAAAAACTGTTGTTTCACATATTTGTCTGTACTGATGAAATGGGTGAAAGACAGACTTTTGAGTATTCTAATTTCTTTCTCGCGGGCCCATTTCATTCTTTCTGTGTATTATTCATATGATTTCTTTTAGCAGTCAGGACATGAAATAACTGCCATTGTCAGAACCTGCTTTTATTTTAATGTCCAAAGTGTAGCATAATAGTTACACACTCTCTGTCTTTTGCCATCCAGTGAGAGCCTCTCCCACCTGTGTGTAGTTTTACTGCTGTGTTTCATTGCAGGATGCAGTGCACAACTGCTGCATTCCTGCTCAGTGCCTCCCAGGGGGTGACCACGTGCTTGTGATGCAGGACAGGTGCTACATGCCATGGCGCTGCAGAGGTGGGGTGATATCACCTAAACCCTGGCACTGCCACCCAAGCACTTGCTTCCCCATGCCGTGGGTATGCCACAAATCCTCCAGTGAAGTCTTTTACTGCAGAGCTGCTCTGTCCAAGCCACGCAGGAATCAGTGGTGGATTGCCTGAGCAGTGGTGCTGCAGAGGAAGGATGTGCCCTCACCTGACAGCCTGCATGGCTGGCTGGTGCTCAGTGGAGCCAGCAGTCTACACACATTGGCAGAGAAAGGTTGGAAGTTTAAGGACAGGCAGAGAGGATTTTTCAATCTGAACAGTGAATGAGGATGGGAAGAAAGTAAGTAGAGGAAAGGGATGTAATTTCTGGTTCAGCCTCAGGTAGCCAATCTGTTGAAATGAGGCTTTTCCTGAGTCACCACAACACAGGATTAGGCTATCTGGGTTGAACACACTGGTTTTCACATTTTCAACTGATGCATTAGCAGTGCTGGCATGACAAAAGGAAGCTTGCAGCCTGATGCTGAGCGGTGAAAGCATGTAGTGAAATTGACAATTTCATGCAGTGAAAGCAGATGAAAATTCAATGAAAATGGGAGCCTAAATCCTGAGTTTTGGTGAGGTATGTTTGTGTGTGTGTGGACTGCTGGCACAGAGAGAAGAAATGCTCCAACACTCCATGGTCAGCTTTCTGGGAGGACCTGAGAGACTTAGGCTATGACGCAGCACACAAATGCAAAGGTACTAACTTCTAAATTAAATGGTGGATGGCACCTTTGGGGACAGATGGAAGGTTGTGGAGTGCAGGATGGGTGGAGGGGAAAGCAAGGAATACAAGAAAGAGAGAAAGTAGAGAGGAGATAGAAAGAGAGAGCTTCAGCAGCAGTAAAAAAGGGGCCCTATTCCTTAAAAGCATGGGCTTTCACTCCATTCTGTGCTCTTCTGATGGGAAAGTCCTTCTGTGGCTTTAACTGTGTTTGAGACAGCCAACTGTGCTCTTTAAATCCTTAGAGTGGCTGATAGCAGCATAAATCATGAAATTTTTCCAAAACAGTATAATTTTACACAGAAAGCACTAGGTAAAACCCTGTGGAGACCAAGCAGGGATTTGGTTAGTGCTGCAGCCTGGCAGCCAACGCTATGGGATGGTACAATGTCAGCCACAGTTGGCTACTTGGACATATGAACACATTATGGGAAAAAGGGGTTTTACCATCAGATTCCTTTTCGGGTCAAATATCCTCATTTGAAATGATCTTTAGCAGCAAATGCAGAGTCAGCTTAAGACAACATTGACTAAACAGGATATTTTTCTTTCCTCTTCCAGCCTCTCCAGGCTGACACAGAGGAACAGGAAAGAAATTCAGGGGGTGGGTTTCAAGGGGATGTTCTCTGATCCTTCCTTTTCTTCTGTTACATAACCCCTAAGTGATGTGTTTTGGTATTTTCAGCTATAAATTCCTAAGATTGATTCCATGGTAAATTTGCATAATCAGAGGACATGTTCCCTTTTTCGTTGCTCAAAGTTAGGGAAAAATACACCCAAACTGGGAGCAGTTTCACTGTGGCAAAACAGAGATGATGAAGTAAACTACTTTTACAATATCTTTTTAAACTGTTGAATTATTGACAAGAACAGAAATTGAAAAGTAACACCTTTAAAAAAATTCCTTTGATGTGTTAAAATGATAGGAACGATAATTTCCAGAGCTGTGTACAGTTGTATGTACAGAAAAGTAATAGTTCTCTCTATTAATCTTTAAATCTTTCTCCAATCTTAGTCAAGGGCTATTTTTCAGGATGTATGATTTGTCTGTTTTTCAAAAGGACAATGTGGGGAAAAGAGACAAGTAGAGTCACTAGGGGCCAAATCATGTTTCCATGAAATTAATGGAAGTTTTTTCCATTGTCTTCAGTGGGAAAAAAAAAAAAAAACAGTGAAACCCAAGACCTAGTAAATTTACCTTCTGTAACTTGAGAAAATCAAGCATGACATACGGTTTGTGAATAGGAGGCTGCTTGGTCATATTGAGTCAGGGAAAATTAGAAGTTTGGAGCTTAGTTAGAAAAAGGAATAAGTTTTGAGATTCTGAGAGGCTTAAAACTAAGAGTTTTGCTAGCAAGAGGTAATTATTAACCAGAAGCTTAGCAAGAGGATTAGAAGTTGACAAGAATTAATTATTAGCATCTGGGACCAGCTAGAGTTAGCCAAAGCAAGGACAGTACACCATGTATTTTATCTTGGTAGTATTTGGGGAAGCAATAAGGACTGTATCAACCATTATATAAAATTAAGAACCATAGATATATTGTAAATACACCTGGTTTCTAGCTAATTAAAGTTAGGATAAGAAAACTGGATCATGACCAGTGGGTCAAGTAGTCCTGGCAGCAAGACAAAATGAAGAGAAAGACTACTTACTTCATCTTCAGAAGACCACTGACCCATTTAAAACAACCACTGACCCAATTAAAGGAGAGAAGTATGCAGCTGTAATGAACATTCAGTTAATTTTAATATGAAGCAGGGAATGGCCGGAGACAGGTGATGGGTGTGTATAGGCATTTTGGAATATGCATAACTTTTGTGAATATATGGGGAGCTGGAGCTTTTAGAAATTTACACACGTCTCTGGGGAACGATCCCCTGTGTGTCCGGCATCAAATAAACAGCTTTTCAACTTTAACTAGTTGAAGAGTCTTCTGTCTGTGCTTCAATATGTCCATATGCAAGTGACAAACTTTCTTTCATTTCAAGTAAACAAACAAACAAACAAACAAAATAACCACATTAAAACCACTTTTACACTCGAAGCTCGGCTGGATGTGATTGTGTCAGGGCTTCTCAAGCCTACAGCTGCTTCAGAGGCACAGCTGCAGTGAGGACTGCCCAGTGCAGCCCACTCCTCTCTCAGTCCAGGTCTTGCCATCTGTGGGTCCCAGCAACAACACCATCCATGCAGTTGTTTTGATTAAAACATGTTAGAGAGAGGCTACTGAGTTAACCAGCTTTGATGTGATAAGGATTCATCTACAAAAAATGTTGACTATTTGCCATCTAAAAACCCTCTGTGCCACAGCAGACATTGCAGCAACTAGTAGTGTACAAGGTCAACCAGGCAAGACCAAGTGATGTCATATACCTGGACTTCTGTAAGGCCTTTGACATTGTCCCACAAGACATTCTTATCTCCAAATTGGAGAGACACGGATTTGAAGGATGGACTGTTCAGTGGATAAGGAATTGTCTGGATGGATGCAGCCAGAGATTTGCAGTCATGGCTCTGTGTCCAGATGGAGGCCAGTGATGAGTGGTGTCCCTCAGGGCTGTCTTGAGACTTAGGCTCTTCAGTATCTTTAACACTGACAGAGGCAGTGGGACCGAGTGCACCCTCAGTACATTTGCAGGTGACAGGAAGCTGAGCAGTGCAAGTGACACTACAGAAAAATGGGATGCCACCCAGGGGCACCAGGACAAACTTGAGAAGCGGGCCCACAAGAATCTCATAAAGTTCAAGGACAAGGTTCTGCACCTGGGTTGAGGCAATACCAGACACAAGTACAGCCTCGAGAAGAACTCATTGAGAGCAGCCCTGCCAAGAAACACCTGGGGGTGCTGGTGGATGAGAGGCTGGACATGACCCAGCCATGGCACTCACAGCCAGAGAGCCAAACGTGTCCTGGGCTGCATCCAGAGCAGCGTGGGCAGCAGGGCCAGGGAGGGGATTCTGCCCCTCTGCTCTGCTCTGGTGAGACCCCACCTGCAGTGCTGCATCAGCTCTGGGGTCACAGCACAGGAAGGACATGGACCTGCTGGAGGGAGTCCAGAGGATGCCACAAAAATGATCAGAGAGCTGGAATACCTCTCCTGTGAAGTCACACTAAAAAGTTGGGGTTGTTCTACATGAAGAAGAGCAGCTCCAATGGAGACCTCTGCAGGCTTCCAATACATGAAGGGGGCTTATAAAAAATGGGCAGAGTGACTTGTTAAGTGGGCAGATAGTGATTTATCTATCACTAAAATCTATCTGATTTTAGTGATAGATAAATCTGTCTTCTTTACCCCAAAAGAAGACAGATTTAGATTAGATGTTAGGAAGGATTTTTTTACTGCTAAAGTGGTGACACATTGGAACAGGTTGACCAGAGGTGTGGACACACCATCCCTGAAATGTTAAAGGCCATGTTGGATGGATCTTTGAGAAACCTCATCTACTGGAAGGTATCCCTGCTCATAGTAAGGGAGCTGGCGATGATCTTTAAGATCCCTTCCAACCCAAACCACTCTGGAATTCTATTAATCTCTCCATGATTAGAAAGAAACATGAGAAGTCAAAATAAATTATTTTAATTACACTGTAACTGTCAAATATGAAGTGATCAAATTTTGCCACCCAGTTCCCAAATGCAGGTAAAAGTGGTGTTCCACATTTGCAAATACTTCTGTAAACTGGAGTGATTATCTTTCCCCTCAATTAACATTTCTTGTGTAAGTAGACTCAAAGGATATTTGAAAACGTACACAGCCTAGACAGCCTGGGACAGGTAAGGTCATAAAATGCATGCAAGCAACAAGAGTAGCAGAAAAAATACTGATTGGCACCACTGGCATTCATGCAGTTTTCTGGTTTTAGAGAGAAGTGCAAAATTTAAATTTGTCAGCCACAAATGCCTTTGGTTATTGAGTGAGCAGCCTACACAAGAGCAAATTTAGAGCTGTGTCCCACATACAGCTCCTTAGCAGCCATCCCTTAGAGAGAGGGAATCTTCCTCCAGTGTTGAAGAAACAACAAACAGTCCACAAAAGTTTGGAAAAACATGTTCAAATATATATCATAATTTCATTTTGGTTTGTTATTCTGAAATGTATTTGGAATGGATAATATTATTCTTCTACAAGTCAGGCAACAAGACCTATAATTCCAGCAGAAATCTTTGGCAAGTATAGAAGGAGAGCTGAACATCCTGTAGAGTCCATGAATATTCTATGGATAGCCAAGAAATCATTCTCCAAGTGCTTGTCAGATAAAACAGTCAGAGCTGATTAAATCATGCTTGTTTTATTGTCATTATCTCAGCATCACACAAATTAAAGCAGAAACTAGTTTAATAGGACATGTGAACAAGTTTTGACTTTTTTTCTTTTTTTTCATTTAGCTGATAAAATTGGATGCTGGCAAGCAAGTTGTGATTCAGCAGACCTGACTGCACTTTACAAACATAATGGTATTTTAGGATTTTTAGCAAGGTTTTCAGACATTTCAGTGTATTTTTGAAGACCACTTCTCTCTGATGAAGTTCTGCTGAAGGTGATGGCAACATCCTCCCAGGGCAGAGGTTTTTCCCTACTCAGCTGACCATCTGGACCAAACACAGCTACCAGTCAGGTCAGTGAGAGATGTCAGTGTATACATCTGTTAGCTTCAGAATCACAGCAAGCATAAACATCAATAAGCTTTATTTGGGATTAGAATATATTTGATAAGATCTTCTTAATGACAGGCAGGAGCACCATGAAGCAGCAGTGTCTTTGTCACTACCCCAGTTTTTCCCTCTCACATCTGCCTCATTTCTGGGTGGGCATTTCCATCTCTCTAGTAATGTCAGGCAAAAATACACAAATTTGTACAAATTTGGCACAAATCTCATAAAGCAAGTCAGGAAGTTACTGAGCAAAGAATAAATAAAATTTCAAAGAAAATCCAGCAATGTAACAATCTGTAAATAAAGCCCCTAAAGTTTGTACAAGTGTCATAGCCTCTGTTTGAGTTATGACTCATGGCTCCTTGTCCACAGTACCAAGTATTTAAGAAGCCTTCTTCACCAGATACTGGTATCTGGAGTTTTTCTAGAAAGTTTAATGGGATGTGTGTGGGAGACAGATCTTCTTATCTTCAGATTACAGCTGGAATTCAACCCAGGTCAACTAGCTGATAGAATTTGAGAAAAACACCAAGAGCATAAGGCAGCAAAAGATGCCAAAAATTCTGCGGCATTGCTAACTGTGAGTCTAAAGATGGAATATGAACACTTTTCAAGAGAGAAACAGTATCTCTTCTTAGGCAAGATAACAGAGAGAGTAGACAAGTTTGAGGACTTACCTTTCCTTCACCTGGTCCTACCAAGCAGTAAGAAACTTCAAGTCAAAATAAGTCAGACTCCAAGAGGCAGTGATTCAGTCTGAAAGAGACACTGGCCTAAAGTTCAATAAATCATCCTCATTTCCCATTCCCCTTAAACCTCCTCTGCTCTGCAAATGCAGAAGATTTGTTTAACCCTCTGCACCTGGGAATTGCCAAGTCTCTCTGCCCTGACTATCAGTCAGCTTCTCCTCTCCTCTCAGTACCTTTTCTTATTTTATTCATTCTTCCACCTCTGCTCCTTCCCAGCAGACTCACATGCAAGTACTTTATGAGTGAAAGAAGAATGAGCAAGGACAGCACAGGCCATCTTTTTGCTTATTTTCATAAAACATTTTGAGAGTTAATCTCTGAGGCCTTTTCCCTTGATCCAGGTGGGGTAAAAAATGGTGAATGAGTTGGGAATTTACTGAAATACTTGCTAAAAAGATTGCAATACATGATGTTTTTTCTTACTTAGTACTTCACATTTGTCTTACCTAGAGTTTATGGTAGCTATTGCAGCACAGCTGAAAATAATGCATCCACTGTCATCCTGAAGAACTGGAGTTTGACTCTTCCTTTTTCACACTGTTCTCATACGTGGAATAAGTAATTAGCTGTGCTACATGAGCCTCTAAGCATGTCAAAGTCTTCATGGATGTATCTCAGACTTTGGGTTTTTACAAGGTTACACTGAGACAATTTAGCTGGTGCAAACACCACTGGCCCTCATGCAATGTACTCCCATTCAGTCTAGATATAAAATGAAATTGGGATATGTTCTCACAAACCTGCATAGAGCAGTATTACATACTGACTGCCTGCTGTTTATTACTTTCCACAGAGTAAGGACTATCTCCCTAAGCTGGAGTAGGTGCTGAACTGAAACAAGCACCTTCATACAGGGGGATACTCAACCATCTGGACCACCATGTTTTAAAGACATAATAACTGGTGCTGTCATAAGGCTGTAGGTGGACACGATTCAATGCACTCATTGGCAAAAAATGAGCTACTACTGTTTAGGACCTCTCACATATGCCAAGCCCAGATAATGGCTTTTGAAAGTACTCTTATTGGGTGGTGAGGGACAGCTTTATGAAGTAAATAGTCCTTTAGTATAATTTTCTCACAGGCTGTATATAGCATGGCATTATTCAGCAATGTCTTTCACGCAAATCACATCATCTTTAATTTGTTGCAGTTTGTTTTCCTTGAGGGCACGGAGAGATCCCTGCATTTTGCTTTATTGCCCCTAATGAGGGTTTATGTCCTGCCCTGACTTTTAAGGGGCTGCCAGTGACCTGACTCAGCTGGGACCTCTGCAAAGCTTGGTCCTTCACTTCTCTATGCCAGGGAGCTACATGTCCCGTTGGAGGAGAGCAGCCCCATCTCTCCCCTCTTATTCTCTCAGTGGAACTGCAAGTGAATGGCTCAGTGAACTTCCAAAAGGAGTTCTCACAAGGCCAGTCAACAAAACAGAAGGAAGGAATTGGATCTAAATTCCAGCTGCCCATCACAAAGGCTGTTCGGTGAGATTTGAAAGAAAGTTAACAGTTTTCTCAAAGGAAAGGATACCAGAGCATCCTCTTTGTCCTTGTTCCCATTCTCTGCTACAGCTGGAGGTTTGAAGTACATGTGTAAACCTTTTGTCACCTGAAGCTGGGTGTAGACCAACACTGTGCTATGGGATAGACTGCCATTTATTATGGTATGGCAGGATATGAGCCGTATGGAGTGTCCTGGATACATTTTGATGAGGTGACTCTCACCATCTCACCATATTCTAAGTGTTGCTGGAACAGCTGAAGCCTCAAATGTTGCCCGAGAGTAAACTATTTGTTCTTTCCTGAAAGGAACCAAATATAGGTCTGGCAGGATAGAGATAGACTGAGATGGTTCTCATGGAAACCAGGTGAGAAAATAGCATAGAAAGTAGCTGAAGGGACACTGGAGGAAACTGAATAATAGTGAGAGCTAATTGCCAATCAAAATTTAACTGAGATAAACAGCTGTTTTTCCACCACTGCTAGTAGGAATGAGTCAGGATAAGTGTAAAGATCAATGAGTATGCACAACAGTTTTGTCAACATAGGTGGGGTGAGATAGTTTTAGTGCTTTCGGTGCAGAGAGAAAAAACAAAGGAAAGAGAACAGTGAGGCAAGCTGAGAAGACCAGAAGAGGGAAGTCAAGTTGGCACAATGGAGAGGCCTTGGTTCATAGAGTCAGCTGAAGAGAATATGGGGAACCAAGGATAAAAAGACAGAGTAACCAGAAAAATGAGAACACAAATAACACACCCCACAGACAGAAAGGGAGCTGGGTGATTTTGAAAGTTTTGACATAGTGACAACCAAATAGCTTAGGTCACAAAAGTCCTTGAAGCCTCAGACAATATCTCAAACCCACCTGGGACAGTGCTCCCATTAAAGATTACTTAGGTTAAGACTCTTCTAACCAGCTGTCTTTAAGATTTAGGTGTCCTCGCCTCCTAATAGAAGTCAGGGCTGCATGGAAAACAGCCACCACTTAGTGGTGAAAATAACAGAAAAATATCTGAGTGAACTCCAGATTGTCTTGCAATGACAGATCATGAAAGATGGTGCAAGTAAAGTGTGCCAGCCTGGGGAAATTAGGTCCAAGGTGGTGGAGCTGGAAGGAGAGAGGCCTACTGCAGAACAGGTAGTCCTTGAAAAAGCCCAACTACATGTAAGCAAATCAGACCACTGAACATGGCTCTAGGTATGTAGAGGTGGACTGGCAGTGCCTTTGACAGGGTGGGAATGGAAGGTGGGTCTTGAAGACCACTCAAAGCTGAACACTCTTCAGAAGAATCCTCCACCCCATGCACTGAAAATTGTCAGCACTCCTGAGGAGGGATGGGGCTGTACTCTCCACTGTTTCGAAACTTGTATTCAAGCTGGATTCCTATTTCTATTGAAGACTAAAAGGTGCCTTCCAGCCCTTTTCAATCTTTAACATTTTTTTCTGATTTGCCCAGGAGTAGCTCTTCTCAGAGACAGACCACTCAGGCTCTGTTCTTCCAAGACAAGAGGTCAGTTGCTGAGATTAAGCTACAGAAGACTGGACATGTCTTGCTTGTATAGTTCTATTCCCCAGCAAAAATAATTCATTTCATCAAGGCCTTTTTGTGAAAGTCTAATAACTCTAAGCTGGAGCTTTTGCTGCAATACCTATGCCATTTCAAGAAATCACCTCCCTAACCAGCCAGTGTCTGCATTAGCTGAGGCTTATGCTGTTTTCTATTTACAATGATTTTGGTTTCCCTCAAAGGGAGGAAAACAGAGGGGACAGCTGTATCTACAATTCACTGGATGTCTGCAGCAGTCTGTGGGTCTGCCCAGGTTTGCAGGCAGAGGAAAAGAAATTTGGTCTATGGGACTCTGCACTAGCACACCACATAGAGGAGGAGAGCAGATATCTTGCATCCCTCTTCATGGTCATTTATACCCAGACAAAGTTGACCACAATCCATCTCCAAGTTATAAAATATTGTTCAGGCAAAACTGAATAGCATTTCTTGGCCAAGGTAATTAGATTTCAGCAGTCTCAGCCCACAGGACAGTACTGCCTACTCTGCAGAATACTAACGCCAGTAACTGAAATCAACAAACAACACTGCAAAAAGTCTTGCTTGAAATAATATATATTAATATAGGAACATGGTAAATAATAAATACTCTTAATAATGCTGTAAATAATATATCATGCTAGACTTATGCAATAAATAATGCATAAATATATAATCATCTTTTGAAATACTATAAAATTAACAACTGTGAGCTTAACCTATTAACATGCTCCAGGAGAAGAAACCTACATGTTATTCAGAGTCTGAATCAGGATGGCATTGTGATAGTGTAGCCGAGAGTAACACCAGGAGCGCCACATGAGAATGCAATGGAGTAGGGAGTTGCCTGGTGCATCACGAAACAAACAGTAATGTACTTCTGAGTTTTATATTCAGGATTAAAGGCTGGTCGATCCACTGGGTGTGCTATGTTTTTTTGTTTAAAAAAGTTGACTTATTGCTGATTCAAGGCCTTGAGCTAGCTGTTTTCTAACATCTAAGATGAAATAGAGCAACACATCCAGCCAGCATATTTTGAGGAATAGAAAGATCATTCCTGACAGACCTGCGCAGAATTACTCAGGGCTAAATCAGGGAGACATGCTTTGACTCCATTCCCAGAGTCCTCGTATCACCTTTTATCTCAAGGCACCTTACAAATTTGGGCCAATTAATATGCAGGAGGTCCCTTTGGGGTCAGCCTGTTTTATTCAGTCTGGTTTCCAGAGGGAGAAACTGGTATGTAGATTTCTGGGGCAGATTGATAAAGATTCCCACTCTTCTTTAGAGTGCTAGTATGGAATAGTTAGTGAAGCCATTGTATCTATGGCAAGACTTTCTGAAGATTGTCATCAAAATGTTTTGTGCTTTTCAGAAAGTTGTGCCAGACAGTTTTCAGGGCTAACTGACAGGGGAGCACTAGTGAGAATAGTGTCTGAATGATTAATTCCAAACCACAGCAAGAGATCACTAGAAGAAAAGTATTTATGTAGCTTAAAGCAATCATAGGTAGTTTTCAAAACTGACCTGTGATTTTTCAAAGGCATTTGAGGTAAAATTGCAGGTGTGTACCTGGCAGTATTTTTGCAAGCATGTAAGACAGGGCTAATTCCTTTCCCTCAGGCAGAGCTGCTAATTGTGGAAAGGACCTGCGAGAAACACAGAAACTAATCATCTGAAAACACCACTTGCCACCAAAGTCAGGTCTAAAACATGTGCTGCTCTCTTAAAACAGCAATGAATTCTCTGACTTTCAGCTCTCCTAAGCAGCAAAGGAATGGAAATCTCCAATATTGTTTCAGGGTGTTTACTTCGCAGCCATAGAAAGAAGCAACGTCTTTTAAAAAACCGAGCAGGCAGCAATAAGGTGACTTCAATATTGTGATTCACTGAATCTCAAATCCCATAAAACCGGAAACAAGGAGCATTAGAAAGAGATCAGTTTAAAGGATATGAAGGAAAATGTTTCTCTACAAGGTGGACGTAGGTATTTGTTGCTACAAGAGATGGCAGAAGTGGACAGTACTGGTGGGCCCTATGTGGAGTTGGGCAAATTAGAGGATGGAAGATCCTAAAAGTGCTTCTAGAAGAGCTCCGCAGGGAGGTACACTCTGGAGTCCCTTCCACCACAGCTCTCTCTTCTGGGGAAGTGTGTGGAAATCTGCATACAGGGGCAGGGGTTGGCCAGGCAGGTCATGGCCAGGCTCACAAGCCCTCACAAAAGGCACAACGCAGGGAGGGATGAATTGTCTCTTGGATCCAGCAGGACACTTCTTACGGCCATGTGTCGTGGTGCAAGGCAGGTCTGCAGAGGAAGCACCAGCATACCCCCCTGCAGGAAGGAAGCAGCTGTGTCTGGTTACGTGTGCTACAGCCCCTCATTCAGGGGCAGAATTTGATGAGAGGACTGCAGTGTCAGAAGGCAAGCTGCACTGCCCGGGGAGGCAGCGTGAGCTCTGCTTGTGAGTGCTGGAGCACTCACCACTCTCTGGGTCTGCTGCTAAGCTCTCACCACAAAACGGGCTCTCAGCTTCCAGCCCAAATTCATGTGTCACAGTGTAAATGGCAGTGCCGCTCTGCCTCAGTGGGAGACTCATTTCACCTTGCTCACATGGAGCTTGGTAAGCCTGGACACAGTCAGGGTTGCCTCTGAAGGGATCCAGGCTCAGGTTCTCCCCACCGAAGACTCAGATCTGACACTGATGAGCTGAAAAGCTTTTGGAGCCAGCTGTGGCTGGCTCTAACCAGCCTTAGCTGACTGAGGTCAGTCAGTGAGTTACCAAATCAGGAAGCTCAGTCAGATTGCTTTGCCTTGTCTGTATGTCATTCTCAATTAAAACTGGAGAGTTTTTATTCTGTATGAGGCAAAACCAGATCCTGATGCCAAGGCCAGTGACAATTACATAGTGCGTGATGGAGGTACCATCCACAGAAACCCATGATCTGAAGATTGCTTTCTTGAAGATTGCTTAATTTCCTCTTAGGTATGATTCAGACAGCCAGTCCTGGGGGCAATAAAATTGCATTTTTCCCTCTGGAACTCTTTCAAGTAGGCTTTGATATTGCTGAGCCTCTCACTGATGGATTTGTAATTCCTGCCTAGACCCTTACCATTTCATCAGCTACAGAAAGCAGAAATGAAACCAAGTAATTTGTCCTGCTCTCATTCTAGTGTGTGAGGAAGCAGAACATCTCAAAAGGCTGCTGCAAGCAGGGGAAGGCTCAATATGATCACCTCTGCTGCTGGCTGAACCAACACCTCAAATATCCTGATAGTCAGGATATAAATTGCCTTATTGTCATCTGTGAAGACTTGGAGCAGTCCAGCAGGCAGGCACCTGGCAGTGGGGTGAAGGGCAACAGTGCCATGGTATGACATTCATCAAATACTGGCCTGACAGCTGGGACACCACTCAGAGGCAGTGATAGGCATCAGAGCAACAAGAAAATAGCCCTGAAAATATATGTATTTCTGCAGGACAGGAGTGCTCGTGGAGCTGGGGAAGAAACAACATGGAAAGACCCATCAGCCAAAAATTTCTTCAATGCAATCTTGAAGGAAGTGAATGAGACATAGAGTTTTGCAGAAAGATGTCAGAAGTATTGAAGTTTGTAAACTGAGTTACCAAATCATGAGAAATTTGAAGCAGCTTTACCAGAACCAGTTTTGTTTAGTTCAGTAAAGGTTTCCTGAAAGGAAAGTAATTTTACTGCTGATTCCTGACAACTGTGCCTCCTCTCTATACCAGATCCCGTGCACCACGAAGGATGGGGATTTGTTTGGTCATTGTGAGTAAATATACACTACATCTGGCTTTCTTCCACCCCCTGCCATGATCACTGCACTGTTCCCTTGGAAAGCAGGGCCTGTAGACCTGGGCTGCCCATGGGGTTCCTTGCAGCCCTACTCTGGGGAAGCAGGCATGCTGTAGCTGCTGTGCCTGAGCAGGCAGAACCATGACTTCCCCAAGAGCTAGCACAAATTGCAGGCAAGGCCCAGAACCCCTGCTTTTCATGCTTTCAGGTTTCAGTGACAAATTAACTCAGCTGCTTAAGATAAACTGTAACCTACTCAAGTTTGTGGGGACTTTGCTACCAAATGAATGGTGCTGAGATATCACCTAGTGAATGCAGGCATTTTTGAGGTAAATTGATCTTCTTTTTCCCTAAGCTGAAGAATTTTGAGTGTATTTTGAAAGGGAACTACCTTTGCAGGGAGAGTGTAAGAAAGGGAAGAAAACAAAACCTTGATATTTTTTTCATTTGAGCCTGTGTGCAAATTTATTATTAACTTTTAGGAACTCCACAGCAAATTACTTATTTCTGAAACACCTTGGGATATATGTTAAGATCCAGTTCTAATTTTTCTTGCAGTGATGATTGATCTTTCTGAGTATTGTAGCTTGCTTCCACTGGGTCCGTTAAAACTTGGGAACAAAAACATTATGGTATTGCTCTTACATTGCAGTTTTGCTCCTTTGTTAATTTTGGATCTAGTCCTAGATGTAGCAAAATTATTGAACTTGGTTTTGCTTAGGTCTCTAATTTCTGTAGCTCCTCTATTACCATGTAGCAGGGCACCATATAGGTGCAATAAATAAATAATGCAACATTGAGGGCTGTAACAAATCACAAAATACATTATTAAAAATTAAGAAATAAATATCCCTCTCTTACTTAAATAGAGATTGATTTTACAATGTGGAATGCTGAGGAGAGTT
Source organism: Promerops cafer (assembly GCA_013398275.1). Taxonomy (NCBI): domain Eukaryota; kingdom Metazoa; phylum Chordata; class Aves; order Passeriformes; family Nectariniidae; genus Promerops; species Promerops cafer. Next base: position 30,814 of record VZSE01000361.1, read on the forward strand.
GCTGGAAATTATATGTGGGCCTGGGGACATGGAGAATACACTGCAATGGGTGATTTTCTCCCCCAGTTAGAAAAATAAAAAAAAAAACAGTGAATGGATGTATTTGTCAAATGGAAACTGAGCTCCTTTTTCATGGCCCAGGTAGGGTGCCGTGCTTGCTTCAGTCCTGTGCTTCAGTAGGATGGAAGAAGGGAACCATATGCTTAGTGCCTCATTAGAAGACTTACAGCAGAGTCAAGACCTACTTCATTAAATATGCCCTTGCCTCAGGCACCTTTTTACCCTTCCCCATGAGCAGGAGGAAAAGAATCATGCAGAGAGCTGGGCAATTCACCTCTGCACAGTGGAAGGACCTGTGACAGATCCCCACCTTTCTGGATGTGGCCCCAACGTGCACATACTTCTTTTAGAGTAAAGCATCCCTGCTGTGAAATCACGGAGCTATGCAGAGCCATTTCCAGTTGTTTTCCGTTGCTGAATACTAAGTAACACTCAGAAGTTACTCTTACACCTCTTTTTTTTGTCAGTAGAGCTTTATTGTAGCATTTTACCCACCCATTGTCTCTGACTCCTTCCAGTCCTGAAGACCTTCAGGGAGGATTTCCAGCCTCCCTGAATAGCCTGCTTCTGTGCTGAACTGCACACCTAGCAAAGAAATTTTCCTGATGTCTACTCTGACCTTCTCAAGGCACAGCTTGGGGCCATTGTTGTTTTCTGTGTCATCTTTCAGGAATGGTTTGGCTCTGTCATGTTTCTGCATCCCCTTTGAGTTGTTGTAGGTGGTCACTGCTTTGTCCCACTCTTGTGATTGAACATCAGCTCCTCAAGCCACTCCTTGGCAGTCATATCTATCCTGGTAGTCTTCTCCTAAACCTCATTTCCAAATCCCTCCTTAGCTGGGCTCTATCCTGGGAGAGCAGTATCACTGAGTAGAGGGGAATGAAAGCATTCCTTGATCAAAAGCCTTACTCCATCTGATGCACTTCAGTGGGCATCTGGCCTTGCTCACAGAAAGTGCCTCTACCTGCAGTCCACTCCAAGTCCTTTGGTCCACTTCAGCAGGGTGGGACAGAGCCTGGCACTCCCCAGCTGTGCTGTGCTTCTGACTGTCCTGCCCAGTGGACAAACCCTCTGCTTCTCATGGCTAAGCTCATGGAGCTACGGGTGGCTTGAACCTCTGGTGTCTGGATTGCCACCCTCAGGTGTCTCACCTTTAAGGTGATTATAGACTGAAGTGCTGCTCTTCCCTGCCTAGGCTAATCTTCCTCATTTAGTGTCACCTGCAGATTTGCTGGGAGAGGGGGTTTCTCTGTCACCATGCAGGCCACTGATTAACATACTCAACAGTTTCAGTATCACAGAAACTAGATGCTTCTCATGGCTGGGCTTCAAGAGGCCTCATTTCAATCCGTTACCCTTATTGGAGACTGAAGAATGGTGTCACAACCTCACCATCCTCACCAGGACAGTGCCCAGCTTTACCAAACACAACTCCATTTCCCTGTTCCCCTCCTATTCCTACTCAGCCCTTACCCTCTGCACAGCCTTTTTCTTTGTGAGTCATAGCTGGGTTCTACATCCCTGTACTGAATTTTCTGCTGAGAGTGCCATGGAGAGGGTGCAGTGTGGTAGTGGGGGTGGTCTTCTGTGAGAAGGACTAATGCCTCAGGAAGAATACAGACACTATTTGCCTCTAGACAGTACGGGCACTGAGCTGCTCTCCAGGCTCATTAAAGGACAGAAATTACCACTTTTATATATAACTACTATTAGCTTGTATCTCCATTTGGTCTTTATGTTAAAGTTGGTCCCTTCAGTTTACAACATGAAACAGTGCTGAGTTGTAATGCACGAGGACCTGTCAGCCAACCTCCTATTCACTCTGCTATACGATTAAGAGCTGGGAAACACTGACATATACATACCTTAAAGTACAACAACCTGCAGGCTATTTTTGTTTTTCTGTTTCTATGGACAGTCCCGAACCAGCTCTAGAATAGCCAGCTCAGCTATTGCAAACATTGCAGTTGTGTGTGGATGCCACCTGACAAAAATTAGTCCCATGGATATTCCCTCATCTCCTGCATGGATTTCACAAGACACATGAACTCCTTCACTGCCACAGCTGCATCACCAGTGGTGCCTTCTGCAAAGCTGGATGGAAGCTTCATGGCTACACAGAGTAGAGGCGCCTCCTGCACCTCTGGAGCAAGGATATGGCATCCCCACAATGCAAGTCAGCTTTCATTTCATGTTCCAGAGAGGTGCCCATGAGACAGCAGCTTGAGCTGTGGGGGTTATGAACAACAGTCACTGTCCTCACTGGACTCACTGGAGAGTTGGATAACTGGTCTACACAGCTCCTTCCTGCTGCCCCTGTTTCACAGCTCCATTTTTATCCCTTCTTGCAGACTTCCCTGTGGTCAAGGTGCATTTCTTCATGGCACCACAGACATATTTAATGTTGCTTATGCATATAGGTTTTCATACTATTTACCTAGGAAGTAAAAGGATTAAAGGGATTGTTTTACTTACTGCTGCCCAAATGCTCTACATCAGCAACAGCATTTTATGTATTCATATAGCCACCATTTAACCACTCGCAGACAGTTCTTATATGCACTAGAATTGGGATATATTTTGTAGGATGACTGCCACTGACAGCACACCAATCCTGGGAAACCTTATGGTAAGGTTTACATTATAGCAACAATTCATCACAAATATCCCTTTGTTATGAAACCATTTTGCTTTGAACTCGGTGTGTTGCAACATTGAAACAGGCAGCATGACACAAACTTCTCAAACCGTGCTGTGACATATATTTCTCCTCTTCTCTTCTCAACTCCCTTGTCCTGCAGGGAGACGCACTTCCATCAGCATCTGAAGGGATGAACTTCATTATTTTGATGTTGCTAAAGAACAGAAGAGAACACATTTCCCTTTGTGATGTGAATGATAATTATGATATTTGAAGGGTATTTATTCAACACATGAATTACTTTTCAGGGCTTCAAAAAGAAACATCATTGGAAGTTAAAAAATATACTTTTTCAAGTGCTATTTTTGCAAAGTTTTTATTTGCTTAAACACTTCTGTTTTTACAGGAGATGATATTTAGTTGTAATGTGAAAACATTATATACTCTTTAACAGGTCATTCTTAAATTAATTAACTGCTTAGGTACAAAGTCTTTATCTAAGGGGCTGTCTTGAAGGACTAGAGTCTCTTAGGGCAGGGTTTCTGCTTCATCTCAGCAATGTAAGAGCAGGGTCAGGATGATTCTCCATGTGATGGAAGCCTGCAGCTTTCAGTGATCAAGGACAGGGGTTGTTTTTGCAGGACCAGTGTCATGCTGGCATGTCCTGCCAGCTTTTGTCCACAAGAGCTTTGGGACCTTGACAGCAGCACATTGTGAGCTGCCTGGGTTAACCAACCCAGCAAGCTTCTTCATGGGGCATACAGGATCTGTAAATACTGTACATGCCACCCAGTCACCCAGTCCTGACTCAGCGGGGAGGAAGGGCCCTGACTGCTGGACAGGATCAATATGCCTTCTGCTGGTCCTCGCTGTGATGTCAGGCTGTTGTGTCTGGCCAGCATGGGGAGGTCAGGCCAGAAACATGGCAGGGGTGCAGAGGTGTAAAGAGACACAAACCTATTCACATCCTGATTTCTGCTCCACGAGAGTCATCTCTATCTCAGGATGTCCTGAGAACATTGTTCCTTCATCACGGGCAGTCGTGCATGGATGTGGGTGTAAACAAGATGAGCTGGTGGTATTGGCTAATGCAGCTGCAGCAGTCAGCTCTCTGAGAGTGGGACACAGAGGTCTGGCAGCAAGGACAGGCCTTTTTGTCTTGTCTTTGTCTTTTTGCACTGGCTCCTGTAAGCACTGGAGCTGCTGCTGCAAAAGACTCCGTAGACCAACACCAATTTTTAAGCACATGCAACTCAAAGCTTATGGCTCCAAAAGCACCCTATTGACCTTCCAGCTCTTTGTGTTCTATATCCCAATTCATAGCCTGAAAACAGACGTGGGCACTATGTACTTCTTTCCTTTCACTTCTTCCTACCCTCTCTGCAGTTCCCACATGACAGGACAGCTGTCTGGCAGCTTCTTGCCTTTTTTCTTGTATGGGAATGCCTGGAGTCCTGTTCTTTAGCTCAGGGAGTAACACACAGAGATATCGAGGGTCCTCCTTTGATAAAAGTAGAATCCAGCCCCGCTCTGTCTGTGCCACACTCCTTTTCCTTTTGCTCTCACTTCTCCTTCTCACCCTGTGAGTTCTGTCTCCTGCAGCAGCTCTGAAGCCAGCAGTAAGGCTGCCTCATACTCAGATGTAAGTGGAAGGACAGATCTTTTCAGCCTGCATGGGAGATGGCAGCAGAAACATGGACATTTGTGGGAGGCTTTACTCAGGGGCAGTTTGAAGCTCACCTTTGTGCAGCCTGGTTCTGCTGGCTGTGGGGAGTGACCCCAGACTGGCATGAAACAGAGAAATCAGAGTGAGAAGATAGCAGATCCTATCCTTTGTTCTCTGTCCTGCATGATGGCTAATTGCCAACTCCTAATTACTTTCCAGTATTTTCCCTTTTAATGTTAACCCCAGTGTTAATTAATAAAGACAGTGTCACTTGATTTATCAGAGCCAAGATGGCCAGTCATTCTGGAAGTAAAATAGGCACAATCAATTCCTTTTTACCTATTTTGCATTCACAAACCCACTATCCTTATTGTGTCCTCTGCATCTTTACAGTTTCAGGACAGAAGAAAATTTTGTTTAGCAAATTATCTTTGAGTCACCCTTTTTTGTGAAGAAGCCAGGCATACTTTTCTGGACTTCTCTGTCATGGAGTGACACATGAAATAATGCACTAAGTAACTTGATCCAGCAACTAAAAGCAAGGCATTAATTACACTAACAAATATCATGGGCAGAAAATTAATTCTCTCATAGCTACACTGGTACTGTAAATGAAGTATCACAGGTGATTAAAAAACAATTGTGATGAGCCAAACTGTCTCAGAAAACTTAGATTACTTTGTAAACATGCTGACAAAGCACAGTTCTGCACCCTAGGTGTGACAGGCCTGAGACCTTACTTTACAGTTTAATCTGCAGTCACTGGGAACATGGGCAGGGGATTTTAGAATCACTGTGTGAGCAGATTGCATCAGTATTCACCTTTATACATCACCAGCAACTTCCCATTAGCTTTAATGAGCCTCCTCAAATGTAAGGCTGTATGGCATCAGTTAATGTTCTCTGTGACTTCTGAGGGCAATGGTGAGGAGGAACTCCTTTAGTTACCAAGTATGAAACCTCATTTCTGAAGTTAACCCATGTTCACAGCTTACAGCCTTTATATAAATTCTGACTTTCTCTCTCTCTCTCTCTATCTCACTCTCACACACACACATACACATACACACACACACACACACACACACACACACAGAGAAAAAAAAAAAAAAAAAGAAAAACAAAATACAAAATCTAAATAAAACAAAAAAGCTGAAAAACAAATTCTGGTTTTCCTTTGTGTTATTCCAAAATTGAATTATTGAATTTCCTAATGGGCTGCAATAAAACATGCTGAATTTTTTCCCTAACCTCAGAACACTAGATAGGAGAGGGCAGTACCAGCCATCATGGCCAGCCTGATGCTATCACAGGCAGTCACATCATCGAATCTGTCTCATTAACTCACAGTACAGAGAACACAAGAACTCCATTGACTGAGAAAATTTACTGCAGGGTGGTGAATGAAGAGAGAATGAGAACAAAATAACAATTCACATATGTATAGTGGAACAGAAACAGAGCAGCCTTTATGGTCATGATATTGTTGTACAATGCATGAGTCCAACAGGTCTATCAGGAATGTTATGCCAATCTCCCAGCTATTTACACATCAGTGCCATAAAAGTGTGTTTAAGAAGTACACAATAAACACTGTCCTCAGAAAGTTTTGAGAGCCATGAAATCAATTTTCACATGAAGCAGCAAGGTTAGGGTTTCATGATCAGTCAAATCTGATTTTCTCTGTGCGGTCATCCTGGCAGAGCAGATCAGGTAAATGTCTTGGGGGCACCTTGCCAGCAGTCTGATGTGGCCCATTGCAAATCCCATCATTGGACCCACAAGTACTTCTCATTTGTGACTGAAGGCAGAGTGAGGGTTCCTTCACTGCTTGTGTGCCCACCCTGCTGCTGAGCAGGCCAGGGTACAGCTGCTTGTACTTCTGACAAAATGCACACTAGGGAAATTAGGCTTTACTCCCAGCCTGGCCAGTGATGGGTGAACTTCCTCTCTTTTTACCATTACTTTGCTTTTTTGTTCCTTTTATTTGGCCTTTCCTAGTCTAGCACCATTTTCACAACAGAGCTATCCACTACCTGTCAATAGACATGGCTAATTAGGAAAAGTTGTTTTTGTGGACCAACTGGCTCAGTTGGATGCCAAGTTGAGAGCAGGAGTGGGCTCTGCCAGCAGGCTGCAGTGACTCAGCAGAGTGAGTCCCTGCTGAAGAACTTGGACAAAAAGGGTAACCTTTTTGGTAGAAATGCATGGAAAAGATTTGAAGAAAATTGTGCAAAATTCTTCTAATGCATTAAAACTAAAATTGTCACCCTGAATAAGCTGTGAAAATGTATTTTTAACTTGTTTAATTACAACTGGCATTCCTGCAGCACAGCCAAATGCTAGAGGTGGCCAGCTCTCTGAAAAATGATCGTTTCCAGACTGGCACTATGGGAGCTCTGCAAGGGTAACTGTGAGCCAGTTTGCAACTCTCTTTTATCATTAAGCCATCTTTGACAGCTGAGCTCCCTGCTTCATGTTAAGTGGCTGAACATTAAGGATTTTACTCAAAACAGCATTAAAAGCAGGAATAACTTGTTTTTTACCATCAGACAGATTGTCTTTCCCCTTAGCAATGATAAGAGAATTGTTACCTTTGCCATAAAGGGCTTATCATCTTCCAGTCCTAGTTATAAACCACATAAATACATGCACACATATATGACTTCCACTTGTATGGTCTGGGGTGTGAAGGGCTTCTTATCTTCCAAACTCTTAGAACAAGATACTGACAATAATTTTAAGACCTTTCCTCTTGTGAACTAATTGCTGTTAAATGCCCCCTTCTGGCCCCCCCGCCCCACCCAGTTGGGGCGGTTTAAGACTGTGCTGGATAATAAATTGTCATGGAAGTAGATCATTTGGGGATTTGTCCCTATATTCATCATTATTCTAGGATGTCTCTCCCAATACCAACCGGCAAGTGTCAGTTGCTGCTGTCTCCATGTGGCCCTTTCCTCATCACGGTGATGTTTTCCTCTCCTGCAATAAAACATGACAACAGAAATTAAGAGCTGTGAATTTCTGTCCCAAGAGATTCTTCAGCACATACTGTTGGGTCATGGTCATGATTGCAAGCCAGCTCTGAGGTTGGAAGTAGCATGCATGCACACAGGCATCAGGATAATGTGATTGTGGTTTAAGTCCAGTGAGAGGTGTCCTTAGTGGCTGTCCCGGGAGGAAGCCAGGCAGCTCCCAGCAGCATCCCTCTGTGATGCTTTAGTGCCTGCACTGGTGCTCCGGGGCACACGGGGACAAGCAGAGCTGTCTGACACGGTGCTGCACCATCAGGCAGAGCTGTGCCTGGAGCTGTGCTGGGCTAAAGCACAGGTGAAACAGCCTGAAGGCTGCTGCCAGGAGCTGCTCTGACTGGGGATGCCATGACAGTGGAGGGAAGGTGTTAGTGGTCACAACCATTTCTTCCACAACGGAGCTAGGAGAACAGTTCCTGAACGGATGGACAAACTGAGCATTTCCTTAGACCAATTCCCCAGGCTGCGTGTTTTCTTTACTAGCATCCATCATTACAGATTTTCTCCTTCAGACTTACTATTGATTAAGATTTAACAAGATTGTAAAGTGTTAAAATATTGGACCAGATTCATATTTCTTTAACATCTGTCAATTCACCCTGTCTCTAAAAAGGGAACTACTACACTACACTAAAACAACCTGACCAGATCAGTGTCTTTCTAGTACCTCTACAGTAGTTTTCATATCATACTTGTTTTCTACAAAAACAAAGTCTGTGATTCAAATAAGGCTTTGTGATTTATAAGTTTGGCACAACAATCAATTCAAGTTACAATGTCTTCTGCCATTATTAGATTTTTATTGTAAAAAGTAACCTGTTTTGCCATTTGCCAGTCTGGTTACTATCATGAAGAATTCGTGAGAATGAATATATTTTGTACTGCTTTGTCCTCATTATAGTTTAACAACATTCTCAAGAATGGGTTAATTCTATGCCAATTTTCACAATTTATCCTGAGGAAAAAAATTAAAATAGTTACGCAACTTCAGCAGGCAGTATTCTCTAGCTATTTTGGTATCAGTCTAGAAATTTTATCAAGAAGAAAAATAGTAAGGAAATGTATAATTCTACTTCAGAGAGAATGCAAAGGGAATGAGTAAAATGGTGCAGGTGACCCAGTCTTTGTGACTGTCTCAAGGTCAAAATATCAAGTCCTGTTCAGATGCTATAATTAAAAAGATCTAATTTTCATTTATTCACTGTTTCCCAAGTGGAGTGAAAACAATTGTTTAAAAATTAATATTTGAAAAAATAAAAGCTCTGCCATTCAGATTCCTCACAAATTTATCAATTTCTGCTCATCATGAAAACCTGAAATAAAAAATAAACAAAATATACATACTATATTCAAAGAGCAATGGATTGTATTAGTAACTGATGTATATATAATCATCTCAAACTGCCAGGAAGTCACACTTCTTTGTTTTCTTGCCACATGCTGTCTATTGCAAGTACTGGATACCTACCTTGCCTTACCTGCCTAACCTACGGGAGAAGCAGAGCACGAAGAGTAATTGCCAGGTTGCGTCCAAGACAAAACTGGACAAGAAATTCAAGTTTTGTTGCTGTGACCTTTGGAAATTAGTTCTGTCTCCTCAATACCCCAACTGTGACATGAATAAACTAGAGCAAGTGGAAATTTTTTCTGCCTGCAGACTGCTTTTTTTTAATCTGCTGCATTAAATAAGCCAGTGATCCCAAGAATGACTGGATATACCGAGCTGGCACCTTCTTAGAAGCCTGTTATTGAATTAAAAGTGAACTTCATTTGATGTACTTCTCCAAGAATCCCTTTTGCACCAAGAGTTTGTCTAGACTGGAGATTTAACCCCTGTGCCCAGGGCCACTCTTAATCTCTTCAGTGGCTGGCTCAAGGCATTTGCCTGGTCTGAGACTACATAAACTCTAAATCTTGTAAAATTAATGAAACAAATGTGTCTTTCCACATTGACAGCATCAAATCCCTAATTTTTAACTTTTTAAACTACTAAAAAGAGTTACAGTGTTTCTAATGAGTAACATTTACTATTTAAAATTGTTACAGCCTGAAATTGCACCTGGCTTGACACTATATGATTTGAAAGATTTATAGATCCAGATTTTCAGTGCTCTCTGGATGAAAAGGAGAACAGACAGGGGGAACCACCAGAAAAAAATAAACAGGCACCGTCAGGGCCAGCACTGCACTGCCAATCCTTACCATGCCTGCCCTTCCCATCCCTCATCCAGCCAATCCCCAAAAGATGCCCACTGCCTAGGGCTGTTAGGACACCCCTGGGGCCAGCTCTGGCACCCCAAGAGACACTCAGAGCAGACAGAGATGTCCAGTGTAGCCCTTCTGTCACCAGTGTTTAAGGTGCTCATTGTGCTAGGCCAAGATGCAAACACGAGCCTGAGTCTTTGCTGGAACAGGACTTCATCATTGCCAGTGAACAGGAAAATGTTTGAAATGAGCAAAGATGCTTCATTTGATCTTGCATGCTTGCTTGCCTTGGTGAAAGTCTTAATTTTTTAAAATTTCTTCTGTAGATATTCTGAGAAGACTTTTTGGGTCAGCACACAATTTATAAAGAACAGATGTGGCATGAAAATATGAGGGATTCTGCTGGAAGTGATCCTGTTTGAACTATGAGCATAAATAACACCCCAGCTTGGTCCTGCAGGATCTGTACCATGCAGAGACTGCTGCACCCAGGGACTCTATCCATCCTGTAACCTCATGCATGAGCACAGGTCTTGCTCTTCCTGCTCGCCTTTTCCCTGGTGTTCTGTAGAGCTGGTTCTTAGCTTTGGTTTTTAATAAATAGTTATAATTAAATAAAGACATCAGACTTTATTGGAGGTGGGACTGATAGCAATTATGAGAAAATCAAATATTCCTCCAAACCATTTGTGAAGTTAACAGAATCCTAATACAGGACCAAAACTATGATTCAAAGTGGGAAGTGCTAAAGTTCAGCTAGTTAAAAACATAATCCAACTTTGGCCATCTGTCTGCCCTGTAGATTTGCAGACAGGAAGAAAGGAGCAAAACCTGCCTAACTTTGTCAACTGCTATTGCATTCATATTCACTGTGTTTGGACTGACATCAATAGAGTTTTCTGCCAATTTATGTGATTGCAGTTGCCAAAATGCTTATTCACACATAGACTAGACTGTTGTCTGCATTGTCCTATTCTTAATTAGTATTTTAAACCAAAAATTACTTCATCAGGGAAAGGGACATGTAAAAAGACATTTCAATGCATGATTTTCATTTGTATGGTACGTATAATTCATGTTATTATTACTTATTTCAGTCTCTGAAAGCTCTCTAGTTCTTTTCCTAGTCTGAAAATCTTGCCTAAGATGTATTCTGGGCAATCACTTGGTTTAATTGCAGAAGTCTGGTATGCTCACAATTAAGTCCTGTCATAAATTCCTTTGTGTTCTCTCTACACATATTCTAATAAAGTTTTTGTTGGTGATTCTTCTCTGTCTCCACCTTAAACTTCAGCAGACCCTTTAGGAGTCCATAAAAAGGAAAATTATGTTCCTGGAGCAGGAGGCGGAGCTTTCCCAAGTTTCTCTAACCCCAGAACATCAGATCTGCCTGTATCTGCCAGTCATGCAAATGCAGTCATGTGGTGTGATTGACAAACTAGATCAATCACACTCCTCATCATTACAAGGTGATGGAATTGCCCAAGCCAGCTGAAAAGATGCTGGCACCTGGGAGGAAAGTTTTTTTTAAGTGAGTACCTCTGTACATCTTTGGGCAGATGGGTGTCTCTTTGCAGGGTCTGGCTGGCATACCCAACGCGAGAGTTTTGTTACAGGGCCTGTAATTAGCAACTAATGAAATCCCCCTCATCCCCAGCCTCCCCGTAGGCCAGCAGCAGGTGCTCCTATTTTCAGACGTATGCGAAATATCTGCCAAATCATTTGGCACATCTCAGCGAGAAATGTGCCAAATTACCTGTCACAGCTAAGCTGCCTTTTAAAGGAAAGACAAATGCTCCCGCGGCTCGGTTTGCGTGGAACGCGAGTGCCCTCCCGTGGAGCCGTGCTGCTGCTGGGGGCCCCGCCGGCTCCACGGTCCCGCCGGCCGAGCCCCCGCGCTGGCACAGGGCGAGCAGCTGGGCTTGAGCCGCGCTCCCAGCCGAAGAGGGGCCCGAGCTCGGAGGCCGCCGCCGCCGTCCCCGGCTGCGGGCGCGCCCTGCGCTCTGCCAGCGGCGCGGGGGCAGCGGGACGCGGCTCTGGGGCGCGGCTCAGCTCGGAACGGGCACCGCCAGGCAGGAAACCGCCGGAATCCCAGGATTCCAGGCAAGCCATCGATGTCAGCAGAAAGCGTCTGAGAGAAGAATGGATTGAACTTTTCTGTAGGATAGAAGAAGAGGGAGGCGTTTTACTGTTAGTAACAGCTGACGGTGACTGATGAAACTGGTGAAATTCTCTTTCATCTATTTTTTTTTTTTTTTTTTAGTATGCCATGCTGNTTTTTACTGAGATGTTTGAGACGTTATTCTTGGATATTTTCTGATTTTTCTTCCCTTTTATCACGATCTCAGGCTCCCTCTTTGGAGATTTTAATTATCTTGCCATGTGTTCTTTCAGTATGAATAAATTGTTGTTTTATTTATAGCCATCTTTATAAGAGATACTTAAAAAACCTGATCTAGCAGAAACTTAGCTGCAAGTAACGCTTGACAGTGTTCTTGCTGTGCTCCCTTCTTCCAGCTAACAACCCACATATGACCAAACTACATGTGATAGCAAGACAGAGTTGACTGTGTCCCTAAAAAAGTCATCACACCATGTCACAAAGCTTTGGCTTTTTAATCCATCTGAGTAAAGGAGCAGCCTCCCCCAGGGTAATCTTGTAATTATCCACAGCTCAACTATTGCAAAGCAGAGTGCAGTCTGAGCTCACTAATTGGCTTTTCACTTGCCTATGATGATTGTTTTGAATACAGTAAAGTCCCTAACTAAAAAAAAGAGAAGATATTTTCTCGTGTCTTGTGACTATACCAAGTAGGATCCTGGTCTGCACAGCCTCCTCTGCCTCAGACATCAGCAAAGTCACTGAGCACCTTCTGGTCACACAGCAGGCAATGTGACCAGCACCTGTCCTGTTTGTTTTCTCCACTTGTAACTGGGGGAGAGGTGTCTCTGTGACTTTGCTAAGCCATTTCTAGCCTTTTCTCAGCCTAATGTCTTCTTGTGACTTCACTTCTAACAGTCAATTGCTAACTGCCTCAGACTGTGTCTGTAAAATTCCTGCCATGCAAAGTTAATACCTACTATAATTATCATTACTATAGCAGCTTACCTTTCCATGGCACCTGTCAAACCAAAGCAAGACAGCAATCCAGCACTGAAATGCCACCTTCTTGGGCTTGAAGAGTGGCTGATGTTGCACCACACACTACGTGACTGAGGGAGAAATGACATTTGGACAAACACACAGGAACCAGTGCCCCTAATGAAAACACCTGGTAAGTGCACTGAGAAGATTGCAGAGTGCAGAACTGTCTTTTTCCAAATTCCTTTTCACATTGTGCAATGAGGAGCTTACTTTCCTTGGCAGATGATGTTCTCTGGTGCTCCTACAGAGAAACCCTGTTCTCTGGACTTTGCCATAAAGCACAGCCATTCCTTCTTTCTTCCCATGCTGCCAGCTCTGAAAGGCACATCAAGCAGACGTGGATGGGCTGTGTCCAGGCTTGTCTGTGTGCACGTGAGAGGGTGTTTGTGCACATGCATTGGGTGCTCACTGCCTGCTCACAGGACATCTCCCGTACCTTTTAGCAGGTACATCCATAGCTGTGATTCAGCTCTTGGCAATCCCCGAAACCATATCTCATACTCACTCTCTCTGTACCAAAATGCTTCATCTTTCCAGTCTTAAAACATTTACCATGCTATCTAAATGCACCCTGAGACTAAAGTGATGACAGTGTTTTCCCTGTGTGCTCATCCTGCTTTCAGGAAGGAGCTACGGGGCAGCTGAGAGCAGCCCAGTGAGGATGAAGGTGCAGCCATGGGAAATCTTGCACAGCTTTCACTTTGAGCTCTGAACCACACCAGGTTTGTAGTTATTTTTCTTGTATGTGATACAAAAAGGTGCAACTGTTTCAGCTTTGTACACGAGAGAAGGAGCAGAAGCAGGAGGGGTCTCACTATGGGAGACCTTAACCCCACTGATGAGGGGGTAACTGATGAGGGGGTAACTGATGCCACTGTTGAGGCCAGTAGGTCAATCAAAGCCCAAATTAATTAACTTTACCAGCAGGACCTGATGCTTAGAGTGCCTTGAGACACACAGATCAAGACAAAATGTCTGGCCTTGTCCCAAATTGTGGCTGCAAAGGATGGTACCTTTCCTTCCCCTTGGTGGGAATACCCAGGCTCACAGTGCCACATGCAGCAGGCACTCTTTCAGAAATTTGATTTTCTGTGTGGCATGCCATGCATGCACTTGCAGAGGGATAATTCACAATTTTCACTGCAAGTTATGAAATAATAATAGGTGCAGCATGGTCCTCAGGCACCTGAGCAGGTGCAGCACCAAGGGGATGTCCCAAGGGTATGTGCTGCAGCAGGAGCTCTGGCAGGGAAAAATGAAAGCAGGGAAAGGCAGGCACTTGTCACATATGAGCAAGTCAGCGATTTGCTCGTTGAAACAGCAGTTCTGGTTTTAGCACTCAATTAATGGAAAGAGGGAGGAAACTGCACAACAGGCCTGTAGCACTGAATCGGAAGATGAGTAAATTATATGCTTCAGCTGAACACATGTAATTGCTTCCTATGCTCCCTCTGCCTTCCTTTTCCCCCTCTCCTCCCCGCTTGGGAGCCAGGCTGGGAAGGCAAAGGGCACAAGCCTTTCTCCTGTTCTTGCAAATACAAATAAGGTATCTGGATGGGTTTTTCCAGGTGTCTAGCAAAGGGTTCACAGTGGTTTGCACGAACTAGGAGCTGGTGTCAGCAGTTAACTAGGCTTCTTGCCATGGGCGAATGCACAGACTCGGCAGCAGGAAGGAACAAGGACTGTTCTTCTTTCTTTTGCTCTGAGCAGTGTGCTGAATCATTGACAGTCCGCAATGATGTGAATGGCATTTGTTGGTTTTTTTAATTGGAGCTGAATTTCTTACACAGACAGACATACACACTTGCAGGCTTTGGATCTGTTCTGAAAAAAGCACTACATTTTCAGCTCCTACCAGTTCTGGTAAATGTAGGAATGAAGAAATGGAGAAAACAGTAAGACCAATGCTTGCAGACTCCTGTGTCAGCGACAGAGAGAAGAGGTAGAATCAAGAAATACAGTTCAAAATGAAATTTGGTAGCATATGGACATTAGACTATCCAGAATGGCGGCAACTGCTGCTGACAAATATGTTTTTAAACCATGCCTTCCAAGCCCGACTGCCAGTGAGAGGATCTCCTGTCTCAAATACAGATCCCATTGGTAAAAGGTTCCTATTGCCTCTCTTGAAAACCTTGTATCAGCCATAATTAAAGATGGAGTCTGAGATGAGATGAACCTTGAGTCTGACTGAACAAGGCAGCTCCTCATCCAGTTGTGCCAGATCCCAGCTGTGTGGAGGCAGAGTAAATGAAATACAAAAGAGTAGATGAAAATATCAGAGTAGCCTTTAGGTAGCAAGGTAGGGACAGGCACTGGTAACTAAAAATAGCAGCCAGAAGTGCACTTGATCACAGTGAGAATTCACAGTCATGAGCTGAGGATTTCTAGCCTCCAGGCATCCATTGGGTGCTCCCCTGAACCATAGGGGATAATCCCTGCAACACCCTGAAGGTTCCCACAGCTGTCATGGTGGTGGATGGGAGATGTCAACTACACCAAACTTTGAGACTGAAACTATTTCAGTGCAAAGCAGAGCAGCTTTTAGGAGATTTACACTTCCTTTGGCCTAAATGGGAAGAGTCTCCCTTGCTCCTGCACTGTGGAATGGCCTGGACAGAGGAAGGCATGGCATGCTGGAAAAGCAACTCCTGTTACTATACATTGCTCTTGCTCCCCTTCCTGTAATACCTGTGAGTTTCTTCTGTGCAGCATGGTGAATTCAGCACTACTGAATGTGGAGAGATCAAATTCAGTGTAAATCTGTTCCATCACTTAAGGCTCGTTTTTGTCAGCCTTTTTATTTTTTTTGTCCCAGACACATGAGGTAATCCAATTACATGTGAATAGATTTGTGGTACCCAGAGCTATTTCAATAGTGCCTCTATTCCTTCCTGCAAAACATGTCAAAACAATTTATATGCACATTTGAATAAGTCATCTATACAAACACTCTCCTTCAGGTAGAAATGTAACTTTCTCTGTAGCAGGTTTTTGTTGCTATACAAACACATGTAAGTCACAGTTAATTGCACGGCTATCCCTGAACTTTTCTTTTTAAAGCTAGAGAAGTCATTAGAAAATATCCCTGGACTCCCTAACTGAAACCAAGATTTGGTAAATACAGATATTAAAATTAAACCATTAAAGAATTTCAGGGATTTCTTCAGAGAGTTGACATCTTTAAAGAAGGACGTTTCTCTTCCAAAGTGTCTCTTCCGTGCTCTTGCACAGCTGAAGAGCTGTCATTGGGACTACCTCCATGGAAGCCACATGAAACAGGGCTCCAGCCCTTCCCTCCTGTGCGCAGAAATCTTTGCTCAGAGGAGCAGGAAGAACAAGTACATTATTCTGGAGGGAAATCATATAAATACGGGACCCATCTCAGTGTGAGAATAGGAATTAAAGGAGTAGTTTCACATAGCATGTGCTAACTGGGGAGGAAGGGCACTGGGTTCCTGACCTTGCTGAACAAGTTTACAGTTACAGCCTTGCTGTAGGCTGACAGGAGGTAAAATGTGATGTCAGCAGGTCTTAAAAAATGAACTGAAGAAGCTTAATGGAATGTGGAATAGGGCAAGGGACTGTAAGAAATGGCCTCCCCTGCTGATCCCTGCAAAATAATATCTCCCAAGGGACATGTGGGAAGATGTGGGTCTCAAAGTCTTTTTGACTGGACAGCAAGGGTCAGAACAGTGAAGAAACACAGCCTCTAACGCAAAAGAAGGAATTCATGCTTGCAGTTCCTGTGTAGCTAAGTTTGATTATTAACTATAATTATTATACTGCACTACACCTGTTTTTTCCAGTCTCACTTTGCCTGATCTTGCAATCATTGCTCAGGCTTGAAACTTAGTGCCAGAATTTGTCTTTTTTTCCAGGCACTCAGTTGTTCCTAAGTGCAGTTTCCTGCCAAGTACCATTTCTATCTTGACTATGCAACATCTCCAGTATCTGACACTGGCATCCATCTAGGGCTGCAGAGAGCTGGGATACAATTTGGGATGGGCTGCGACAGACCAGAGTTTGGATGGATGGATGGACAAAACCTGTTAGCATTGATTGGTCATAAGCAGATATGGCAAGACAGGATTCTCTGGGATATGACACTCAGATGTCTTCCCAATGGCAAGATTGATGTGCACAGGTGGGTCTTCTGTGTCTCTTCCTCTGCCTGGAACAGGTACTACAATATGTTCCTGTCATACCACTAGAGAGATGGACGCAGGGACACGATGCAGGACACAGTGCTACAGAAGCATCCTTCTATCACACAAGTCTTTTGGCTTGGGATGTGCTGGGCTACCCCAGAAACTCACTGGCCTCTGTTCCAGACCCTGGGCCATGGGTCACTTCGTCCTGCTATGTTCATTTCATGGTTATCCCCTATGGCTTCAGTCCTGTGGCACTAGATGTGCATGGGCAGTAATCAGTTTCCTGAGGCTGCATGGACCAACTGCACCTGCTCCATGCAGTGACTGAAATCATGAGTTTGATACTCAGATATCTCACTGCCTTTTCTAAATGCATTCCTTGGAAACTACAGGCCTGTCAGCCTCACTTCAGTGATTGGTAAAATTATGGACACAATTATTCTGGGAGCTGTTGAAAAAACACCTGAAGAACAACAAAGTCATTGGTCACAGCCAGCACAGCTTCATGAGAGGAAGTCCTCCTTGTCAAACCTAATTTCCTCTTATGACAAAATAATCCATCTAGCTGATCAAGGGAAGGCAGATGATGTAATCCTTTTGAATTTCAGTAAAGTTTTGATGCTGACTCTCACAGTGTCCTGCTGGACAAAATGTCCAGCACACGGCTGGATAAACACATCACGTGATGGGAGAGCAGCTGGCTCATGGGTCAGGCACAAAGGGTTACAGTGAATGGGGTGACATCAGAGTGGTGACCTGTCACTAGGGGGGTTCCACAGGGCTCCACCTTTGGCTCTGTGCTCTTCAACATCTTCATAAATGATAGGGTGCAGGACTGGGAGGGATACGAGGTTCAGAGATGATACAAAACTGGGAGGAGCTGTTGACTCCCTCCAGGGCAGGAGGCCCTGCAGAGAGGGCTGTGACTTCATAAATGCAGGAAGAACCAAAAGTACCCAATGCAGTCCTTGGATAAAAGGTTGGGCAAATTGATGCTATAGAAAGTGCTCAGTCTCAATTAGATTCTTAGTAAGTAGGTTGGGGTAGAGTGACCTTGGCCGTAACTTTGCTTTCCTTTATACAGATATGTCATTACTTTAAACACTAACCTCTGATGAAAAGGCAGGAGTGAGTCACCTCCAAGGGGCTCTCTGAAGAGGTAATACACCGAAGGCACAGAAATTACTTCAGCTTTTCCTCAGAAATATGATAGAATTAGGTTCATGCAAGCTCCCTCTCCAGCCAAGGGCTGCACATCTGACCCTTACCAACACTGCACTCCAGCTTGTTCTAGCCTGCAATGACTGCTGGCCATCACATTTGACATCAGTCACCAAGTCTTCTGTCCATCAGCATCTTTTAAGTCACATATCACCTGTACAGCATTTCTTGTACATGTGACGGTGCCCAGAGACATTAAATGCCTGCACTGGCAGCTGCTTTTTCTGCACACAAAGTCAGAAGAGGAAAAGAGCAAAACCCACAGCCACTGGCAGCTGCTGTCAGAATTTAACTTTTAACATTTATCATGACATGGGGATGGGGATCAATACTTCTCACTTTAGTAATCTGCATCCCCTAAAATGAAAGACTGAGCCCTGCAAGGTGTGCTCCCCCTCCAGCCTCCCTTTGCACTAAATTGATGCTACTCCAGTGTGTAGTCCTGTGTTCACCTGCAGTTTAAGGACTCTAATGAAGTGAAATTATCCAGAGGAGGGGAGCAAAACTGGTGAGAGGGCTGGAAGGAATGTCCTATGGGAAGTGTCTGAGGACATTGGTCTTATCTAGTTTGGAGAGAAGGAGGGTAAGGGGTGACCTCATTGCTCTCTGCAGCTTCTTGAGGAGGAGAGATGAAGAGGGAGACACTGATCTCCTCTCTATCCAGTGATGGGACACGTAGGAATGGTTCAGAGCTGTGCCATGGGATGTTTAGGAAGTATTTCTTTACCAAGAAAGTGGTCAAACACTGCAAGAGTTTCCTGGAGATGTGGTTGTTGCTCCCAGCTTGTCAGTGTTTAAGAGGCATTTGGACAATGCCCTTAATAACATGCTGTAGCTTCTGGTCAGCCCTGAAGTGGTCGGACAGTTGGACTGGATGAATATTTTATGTCACTTCTAATTGAAATAGTCTGTTCTACTGTATACTAGAGAAGCACCAAAGAAACGTAATTTTGAAAAAGCATGCCTTAAATTCCCATTTAAGCCTCTAATAGTCATCTAGAAACAAAGAGGGAAAAAAAACCTGAAAAGATGTCTGCTCTAAGTAAGAGTCAGTTCTCCACAGTTAGAGATGAGCCAATATCATAAAGTGATACACAGATCCTGCCAAGCCTGGTGTATACAAAATTAGATCAATTTTCTCTTCTTTAGTCTGCATAATCTAAACCTAGTGACTCTCTTGTAACCTTCCATTCATAAACGAGATTCTCCCCATTCATAAATGAGAAGAAAACCTGAGATCTTCTGCCCAATGATTCTAAAATTCCAGCAGCACAGCTGAAGTGCAAACTGCAGCCTACATTAGTAAGAATCCAAATGACTGGGATAAAAATTAGAATCTTAATTACCCTGGCCCTTTTTGACCCAAGGACTTCGTGTTTATACAAAAAGCCCATGCAGAGTTTCCATCTTAGTGGTTTTTATTACTTTGTACATCTTTCTGTACCTGCTATTTTCTCTCACGCAGTGCAGAATATGTGCTTTTACACCATGAATCAGAGGATACAAATCCAGAAAACAGTTTCCATTGTGATTTATTACAGGTCCCATGAACAGTTTTAGAACTTTATGAATAGCAGCATCTAACTGAGATTAGGCTGGTGGTTTTTTAATCCATATACCGTTTTCTTTTTTCTGATTATGCTCTGAAATAGTCTTTTAAACACATAAAATACTAGTAAAACTTTAGAAAACAAATAATTCATAAAGAATATTAAGTTAAATAATCTAGTCAGACATTCTAAATTAATTCTTTGCACAAAAATAGATGTTAAGCACCGGAGAACATCAATTCATAGAATTGTAGAACCACAGAATCACAGAATATGCTGAGTTGGAAGGGTTTCACAACGGTCATCAAAATTCAGCTCCTGTCCTGTGCAGGACACCCCAAGAGTCACACCTATCCCTGAAAGCACTGTCCATATACTTCTTGAACACTGTCAGGCTTGGTGCTGTGACCACTTCCTTGGGAGCCTGTACCAGTATCCAGCCGCCCTCTGGGCAAAAAGCTTTTTTCTTGATATCCAGCCTAAACCTCTCCTGGTCATTCAGGCCATTTCCTCTAGTCCTGCCACTGGTCATGAGAGTAAAGAGATGGGTACCTGTCCCTCTGCTTCCCTTCGGAGGATGTCGATGAGCTCAGTGAGGTCCCCCCTCAGTCTCCTCCAGGCTGAACAGACCAAGTGACCTCAGCCGCTCCTCATATAGCCTCATGTCAAGGCCCTTCACCATCTTCATGCCCTCCTTTGGACACTTTCTAATAGCTTTATGTCTTTTTTATACTGTGCCACCCAAAACTGCCCCCAGGACCCATGCTGAAGCCGCCCCAGGGCAGAGCAGAGCAGGACAATCCCCTCCCTTGCCGGGCTGGCCATGCTGTCCCTGATGCCCCCAGGACACAGATGGCCATCTTACACCACTTAAATGTTGAGACTTGATGCAGATGTAACTTCAAGTATTTTATTGCTTTTATAAATTGATAAAGAGTATTTACAGCATTGATATTTCCCATACAGCACCACCACCACTGTTCTCTGCTTGGGGAGTGACGAGTAAAAAAAAAAAATCAGTAAACAAATTACATCCAAGCCTCAAAACAATTAAAAATGCATCCAAATTATGGTGCTCCAGAAGTTAATCACTCCAACAGATGGCTGGTAGCTTGTTAATAAGAATGAAGCAGACATTTGTCTTTTTTTTGGAATCCTGTATCTTGAAGAGAATAGGAATGCCAAGGGACCGCCAAAAATGGGATTGCTGAAGCAAGGGGATTTCACTATAAAATAATGATTAAAATGTCTCTGGAACACCAGAAACAAACCATTTGGGGCAATTCCAATCTAATTTTCCACTCTTCCTTATTCCCTGTCCTGTTATGGCCTTGAATATAGACAGTATCCCCTAAACAGGGAATTGGATGCGGACTGTGAATGTGGGCTGTGGATGTGACTTCACAGGCTGGCTTAAAGCTGGGATTGCAGCTATGCTAACAGAGACTTTTCACTGGAGATTTGCAGAGCAAACCCTGGTGTGCAGAGGCAGCTCCTGGATCCTGGAAAGCAGAAATTCAGCTTGTTCTTAGCAAAACATTCCAAAGTTGCCTTTAAAGATGGATTTCCTTTAAATGTACCTGTGGAGTTGAGATGACAAGACACTGGTGGTCTAGAAGAATGTTTGCTCTGTTGTGCTGTCGCATATAATCAAAAGAGGAAAAACCTCCTTGCAACAGTGTTAGAATAGTAAAGCAAAAAGCAGACCATTTTTTGGAAGCTTCCAGGTGTCCTAGTGGTGATAGGGCACACCCAGCACCTGATTTCCACAATTTTATAAGGTTGATTAATTAGAATATCTAACAGGTACATCCAATAGGAGATTCAGTTGCCCCAGTAACCCAACAAGGGATGAAACCCTTGGAGTTGGTCCAAGGGCTTCTTTGCCTCAGTTTTTGTTATGACTTCTTAGATTCTGGTTGGAAAAAATAAATGTTCTTCTTGTAGGTCCTCTTCCTGACAATAAGACTATACAATATTTGAGGAATGTTTTTAGAAGGTCAGCTTATTGTTCTAAAATCTAAGAGAAAGGATAGGAAACAGACCAGAGTTAATTAAGATATATAACTATATAATAGTAGTTTACAGCGCTATGAATATATGAAAATTGTATAAAAAGCAAAAATCCTTCTGGCATCAGTGCACACATGAACACACATGTTATGTACAGTGATTTGGTTATGTCTGGTTATTGCGTAAAGAACATTTTCACAGTCACTCCAGGCCCTCAAGCCATGCTGTGCTGTGTCTCGGGGCCAAGGACCTGTCCTGCATAAGGATTGCAGGAGAAAACCTTAAGACAGCAACATCTGAGCTACCTCCAGAAGAAACATAAAACCATCAACATGGCAGGGCAGAGCTAATTAGTAAATTAGAGTATTGATGCTTCTGTACTGTTGCTACTAGGATCTGATCTATTGTTTTCACTGACCATGGTCCTGTCCTCTGTAATTCAGTGTGGGATACTATGGGTTTTTATTCTCTATTTTGGGAGTCCATGTGGCTACATATTCCAGTTTCAGGCCTCAACACAATGTGGTTGTGCACCCCAGCTTTCTCTCTTCACAGAAGACACAATTTCTAACACATTAATTTCCAAATTCAGAAACTCAGAATTTTACTGATGCTGTGAAATTAGTAATCCAAAATCCACAGTCTAAATTAAAGTTTGTGAACAAAGGATGACAGAACCAAATTCTAATAAATAACATACCACTAATTAATTAATAAATAATGCACTGTTGCAAATACTATCTCGCAAGATAGCACTTCTGAAATGACAGATCACAGATAGATATCACTGTGACCGTCTCTCTCACACCATGACACATGTGGCTATTAAAGACTCCAATTAGTCAGCATGCCCAAAGGAACCTCTTAGACAGTACAGATGTTATAAATATTTAGGCCACATTCAGATAAAAACCCCCTACCATTTGCAGTGCTGTGCCACTGAGGAGAGGCTCCCCCAGGCTCTGAGCCCTGGCAACAGCTACCTGACCCAGCACCTGCAAGTGAGGAGAAGGGGAGATGCAGAGCTGACCTCATGAGGTGGCAGTGGTCTCAGCAAATCAAAAACAGGGAGTATCAGAGGCACTCTATGAAGACAGTGAAAGTTCCAGTTTTATTGAATTGGGGAGGGCGGTGGGGGGGAGCGGGATATTTGTGGATAAAAGGGATAGAAGGAGCTTCCTACATAAATTACTAGTCTGGGATGATAAACAGTCCTTCGCTTTTCATCTCTTTTTTGTGTCCCTTGCCAAGACTTACAGTGGTGAGAAGTGGTACAGGAGATGCTAAAACCCACTTTAGAAGCTTTCTTGATGAGTGAGATATTTAAACCTGCTTCTAAAATCATAAAGTGAGTTTCTAAAAAAATGCACACCTTTGTGATGTAGCTGTAAAATAACTAACAGGCACTTTTAACTGCACAAAAAGTACCCTCTTTTCCCTCTTACAAACTTCTTTTGCATCTCTGATCTTCACTGCTATATATCTGTTCTTCAGTCATTCACATCTCTAGGCTTACTTTGTAAAGCATTTTTTTGATGGCTGAACTCACCTTGACTTTCACCAAAATACATCTGGAAGCATTGACAAAACTCAGGCAAATTGCAAATAAAGGAAAACTTCTACTTCTTGAGCAAATAACAAAACCTTTATATTGAGATCTTAGGAGAACATCACTCAGTTCCTTGCACAGCTTTGTACAATTAAAAGGTTACACGACTGTAACAGTCTCTCCTATTCTGGTAATTCCTGAAATGTCTTGCTGGAATATTAACATAATAGTCATCATATAATGCATTGATACATATTACAAACTTGTGTAAAAAATATTCACCACTTCACCTTTATCTTATGCATGATCACTAGAATTCAAATCCAATGGTCAAACATTATTATTTAGTTCAAGTAACTTGTCGTTTTCATGCTCAAATTGAGTTTCCTCTCAAGGTATTCAGAGGTATTGAGTACCTTACTAGGCATCTAACACCTAAGTTTGATTGCTCCTGTTCACCACATCTGAGATAAGAATCTGACCAGTAATATACACTTCCTGGGTGGTTTAGAAGAATAATTCATTTGCAGATTTCCTCTGTTCATAAAATTTTCAATACTCTAACAACCTATAAAATATCTATGTTTCATATAAACCAGGAAATGACATTTCTGACTGGAGAAAACTACATCAGACCATCTTATCTTGTTGCCTATTTTATGGAAAGGCATTTGTGTTGGAACAAAGCTCAGAGAATTTTGAAAATGTAAGCAGAGGAGTCACCCAATAAAAATCATATGTGCATTCTAAATGCAGAACTCTTGATGCAGTAAGGCATTTGAAAGGGTTACAATGGTGATACGTGAATGTCAGCATGACCAAGACTAAAGGGCAAGACATTGCATTAGGTTGTTTCTTATTGCAGAAAAAAACTACTTCCCATTCAGAAAATGCTTCAAAATCTAATTATTTTTATATAATCTGCCACTTCCCCTCTTCTTCCCAGCTATATGAGCTACCAGAAGAGGATTCTCAGCTTACATGGATTTAATCTTAATGAATCGTCAAATCTTTTCAAGAAAATATATTTTTACATATAACTTTTGAGCATAGTCCCTTAATTATCAGCAGGAATGCTTGTGGACTGAAAACAAAGCCAGTTAGCAAGCTTTGAAATTATATTCAAAGCCAATTGCATTGGCAATAGCATTCCTGGACTGAAGTCAATATCTAGTCCCTGAATGGTGTGCAGTGCCCCATGTGTCAGGAACTCAAACATGGGTTAAAAAGCTTGGAGTATTACCTTCCCCAGGAGCACACTGTACACATGGCAGGACAAGCCTCACCTCTATCACACGGTAACTCTCCATCCTTTCATTTTCTTCCCTCAGATCATGGGGAAGGGGGAGGTGGTGGGCTGATGATGAGAATACACATATTTTCAAACTTTGTGAATGTCCTCTCAAAACCAGGGGCAAAGCTAATAATCCTTTGATTAATCTCTTCCAAATACCCACAACTTTTTAAAGAAAACAAAAGACTCTGGATTTATTTCAGTTTCTGCATTCTCAAGCGGTTTTTTACCTTTTCTATTGGAGCTTTCCATCTGCTGTGAGTAGTCAAAATTCTAGGAAATGTTTCAGACACCCCATGACAAGTGATAAGCTTCAGACCAGTTGACATCAATGCTTCCAACAGCACTACTTCCAAGACCAGCTTTGCCAGCCTGTGGTTGGGCCAGGAGTGGAGTCAGGATCAAGAAACAACATAGCCACAGACTGCATGCAGCGCAATGTTCTAGTTCTTCCAGGACATTCCTTATCACCTATCCTAATCTCCTTGCTGGAGACCCATGGGGTTTGCTGATGCTCGCCATGATGTCTAAAATAAACTGGCTCAGGAAAACTGTAGTGGTTTAGGTTTGTCAATTTGAAATTTCCCAGCTAATGCATCAAATAGTGTAGTAGTTTTTGTGCTGGCCAATCACAGTTGCACTCACTAGGGTGTACTTACTCATTTCTTGCTGTGAGATGGGATTAGGAGAAAGGCAAAACAGGCTCAAAACTTAAAAGGGTATAAAAAGAGGTTTATTGACAGTAACTAAAGGAAGAAAAATTAGGGAAAAAAAACCACAAACAAACAAACAAAACCCTTCAGAACTTTCCCCTCCCCACAACCTTTTTCTTTCCCACTGTCAATGTGAAGAAACAAAACTCTGTATTTTCAGTCAGTTTACCACCTTTAAAATAGTCTTTCATCAACACACCTGGGGAGAGAAGACCCTCTTGCAAATTGTCATGGAGACTTTCCACAAGAAAAAAAACTAATTCTCTTGCGATTTTCAACTCTCACGAATAGCAGCCACCCAGGGAAACCTGCAGTTGTAGAAGCCTTCCCACAGCTGTGTGTATGGGCCATGTCAGCTCATGGGGTACCAGTTTAAAGGTGAACTATTCCAAAGCAAAGGTTCTCCGCATCTGTTTTTAAGCTCATCTTCATCACTGGGAGCAGAAGTCATCTCTTTTGTCTCTGGGAGCACAGAATCCTCATCACTCTTCTCTTTCACTCTCTCCTTCTATTTGTTCAAAGTTCTCATAGAATTACATAGGGGCCTTTGCTAAGTAAAGAGCCACCTCCCCATAGTTCTTTCATGCGTTACAGGGAAAAGAAAGTCTTTCTCCATAGCCTTGAGAGAGGATTTCAGCCTCAAGATCAAGGCATCTCCTCATCCTTCTCCTCTAGAATTCAGCTCCTTCATCACTGACTCAGTATCTCATGTTGTCTCTTTACATTCTGGCATTTCTGGTCCTTTCTCTCTCTCTCGGGAAAGGTTGGAGCACAGAGAGGGTTAAAATCTGGCCCAGGGCCTGCAGATGGCCGCCTGACCCCGGCGGGCTCCGGGAGCTGCGGCAGGAGCCAGGATCGGCCACGCCGGGGGAAGGGCCAGGATCTCAGCCCCTTGGACACCACGGGAGCAGGGCTGAGGCTGATGGAGTCTCTTCTCCTGGCCAGCACCCACGGGGCCAGGCCAGGGCCGGCTGCGCCGGGCCGTGCGGGCTGGGCCCGGCCCGACCCCCCTGTTACCTCTTTCCCAGACAGAAATCAAGAGAGCTTTTCCTGGGATTTCTTCATTTTTAACATGGGTGTTTGCAGAAGCATATGAACTTTCTCACTGGTGTAACAAAGTGTCAATGCTCAAAGCTAATTACTGATTGGTTGTTTTTGTCCAACACGGAGGAAGCTGCTAAGAGCTTCCCCTGCACTACTTCCAAAAGTGCCCCCCTGGGCAAAAACCACCACAAAAACCAAGGCTAGAGGACAACTGTGCTGTGACCATTTCCCTGGGGAGCCTGTTCCAGTGCCTAACCACCCTCTGGGTGAAGAACCTTTTCCTGATATCCAGCCTGAACCTCCCCTGACTCAGTTTCATGCCATTTCTTTGGGTCCTGTCACTGGTCATAAGAGTGATCAGTGTCTGCCCCTCCTCTTCCTCTCAAGAGGAAGTTGTCAACTGTGATGATGTCTCCCCTTCTCCAGGCTAAAGTGACCTCAACCACTCCTTATATAGATTCACCTTTTCATCATCTTTTTGGCCCTTCTTTGGACACTCTCTAATAGTTTTATGTTCTTTTTGCATTGAGGTGACTAAAACCCCACACAGGACTCGAGGTGAGGCGGCATCAGCTACACTCCAACCACGTCCACTGCTTTGGTAAGGTCTGTAGATTTTGTCTGGGAAGGTATGGTTTCCATCATCAAATGAAATTTATATGATCAATCTGTTTCTGTTCAAAGGATTATCTCTCCCTTTCCCTCTCTGTGAATATAATGAGTGACCATGGATCCAGCCTTCAGATTTCCTTTCCAGGAGGAAGTTATAATGTTGTAATGAGAGGCCTCAAAGTCCCCTGAAGGAAATAAAATGTAGCATAAAAAAATACAAATCCAGTCTATCCTCAAGAGTCTGAGTCCTACACATGCAATGCTAGCAAATTTTCCACTGGAAGCAATCTGGCCTGTAGCTCTGTTCTGCACAAGGGAACCCCTACTGCAATGGCTGAGGAGGGTCCACCTGGCACCTCCTGGGGACACTGTCTTTGTCTTGTAGAGACAAGTGGCCAGGCATCTCCTTAATTGTCTTCCACTTTCCCATTATCTCTTCCAGCCTTTCAGGGCTAATATGCACTTAAAAATGCAAACCACTCCCTCCTGCTCCAGGTCATCAGCATTTTTTCACTGTTTATATTTTTTTTCTAATAAGCAAGTTTCTTCCTCACAAAAGGGCAATGGTTATTCTTTGCTTCAGAAACAATTATATGTTTGTTTCTTTCAAGTGGTTATTAAAACCTCAGATTATTTCCATACCATTTATTCAGCAAGATTTAACACACAGTCTTGCTAGAGAGGGTGAAGTCAGCTTTGGCTGCTTTTACGGGTTACTTTTCTAGAGTAGCTGGCCAGCCCATTTCAGATACTGGTATTTCCTCTTTCTTTTGTCCTCTGTGCTCTACCTCCAGGTTTCTAAGCACCAACCTTTACATTTCCCCCTTCTCTGCAAAAGGGCAAGATACCAAATTCACTGACGTAAGTAGGTGCAGCTTCTAATTAAGTCAATGAGGTTACACCTGCCTGTGTCAGCAGTGAGTTAGGCTCGACATCCCTAGTGAGCAAAATGTCACATTACTTTTGCTGAGCAGGACATTTCAAATAAAACATTAGCAAAAACAATTAACTTTAAACCATTAATCCCACTGAAGCTACATTCAACCTCCTAAGGATTCAAGTAAATTCTCAGTAAATGTCTTTGGCTTAATAGATTGTAAAGCTTTGGCATGAAATATATTGTTGAATGACACTGCATTAAGCATTACCGTATTGTATTTCAATATATGAATTATATTGTAGAACACACCTGACAACTTTTAAGTATAATACTTAAGGAACTATTAGCAATGGAGCAGATCCCGCAGTTCTTTGCACTCTATAGAACCTATGAATTTTTGCAGAAACATGTAAGACATTTACAGCTGTATATGTACAGTTCTCACAGTGCACTTTTGTATTCCATTACCATTTCATTTTACATCAACAGAGAAGGAAGATTTATAACAGTATTGCTTCCTAATTAATTTTATTTGGCACAGAACTGGTAGTAACAAATTTGCATGAGTGAGAGGTAAGAATGAAGTCTTGCTGTCAACACTTTCATTGCAGCTACAGAAGAGGTCAGCATGTTATCTAAAGATATTTAAAGCCCAAGTTCAGCTCTGTGCTAGATTTCCCTGATCAGTACATGGCAGCTCACAGCCAGGTACGTGTGGAACAGCATTTCCACTCTTTGCACTCTTGGGTGCCCTTTTGCTTTGCAGTGTTCATAAAACCCAGATAGGGTACACAGCCTCCCACTTCAGAATAAGGATAGAATTACCAATTCTTGCAGGCCAAACCCCACTGTAGTCAGACAGAAGGAAAAGCTGGAGATAGAGATGGGGGTCCCTGGGGATGAGAGGGAAATAAATTTCTGCAGGAACATAATATTAACAAAATACTTCAAAAAATACAAGGTACCAGTTATACTTGGCCATCAGGTGAAAAAATACTGACTCAGACTTGAAGCATAAGAACAACTACATTAAATCTCTGCCTCATTCATTTTTAGGCAAAATTTTCCCAAGGAGAGAAGACCTTGGTTGCCTTGAGGTCCTTTTCCATGTACTCTAAGAAGTCTATGGAGAAAGGAGGTTTGTACATACCAGGTAGAAGGCCAGGCAGGAGAACTGCCTGACTAACTTCTGTATTACAGGACACAATTATTTTTCTCTCTTGAAAATATAGCTGAATATGATAACATCTGATATTGAATATTGGCCTAAAGATTTCTCAGCCATGACCTGAGTTTGGCTTTATATCAAATCAACTGAAGTCAAAGTCAGGCTTATAATCAAAACCTAAATCCCATAGCACAATAGCATAAAATATGTGTTTCAGCAACTCTTCCCACTTGAGAAGAAGTTGTCGTTGCTGATGCTTGCAATGACAGTTCCACACACCAAGTGTGAGTGCAGGTGAGTGATTTGATCCCACAGTACACCTTCTCCTGAAACACACTATTCAGCTCCCCTGCTAGAAATTCAGGAATATTACAGTTTTCAATAGCTTTGTGTATTCTGCAGGGATACAAGTAAGTTTTGTTTTAACACTTATTCCTGACATGTTACTTACAAGATTTCATACTTACTTAGAAAATAGATTAAATAATCAATCTCTGCTAAAATTACAGCAGGGGAATGAAAACCTCTAAACCCTAAGCACTGCTCTGGGCTCGACCCTAAATGTTTTCACAGCTGAAAACCCATGATGACTTTATAGAAGTCTTGCTGGCATGAAGGATTTGGGATCAGATACAGAAGCTAACTCTTAAGTTCAGGGCCAGCATGCTTCATCTCAGCTCCTGAGTCACTGAAGTGGCTGGGGTAAGCCCCCCAGGCCCCCATGCAGCACCACTGCCCAGGTGCCAGGATGAGAAGATAACAGCAGAGGGAGAGGAGCATGTGCTCTCAGTCTGACCCAAGGGGTCACGGCCAGAGAGACACTCTAGGATGCTGTGATTTCAGTGCAGACTGTCAGCACAGCTCTGCTTGGTTAAATCAATGAACATTTTGCAGTTGATTCTGGGGTAGCTGCGATAGATTGTATAGTTTCATCCTTCAGCTGCTTTAGCACTCACCTCATTAAGTGCATTAGCAGCTTGATGGAAGTCAATGGTACAGTTCAGGTACTTAAAATGAGTTATATTCTTAAGAATTTTGTTGAATTGAGACCTTAATGAACACAGTTGATGAAGGTGGGATCCTGTGAGATTTGGACCATCTCACAGTTCACACTGCCAAGTCACTTGAATTCAGCAGAAGTCCTTGTTGTCCAGAAGGAATGTCACCTCCTCTTTTCCTAGAAGACGGTCTTCACCACGTCCCTGGCATTGGGACCTGCCATCATATGGTTGTGCAGTGTGCCAGTTTGGACCTGTTCCCTGCACATGGCTAGGCAAGCAGCAGGCAGAAACAGGGTGCTAGGGGTGGTGATAGAGGTGGTAGGTGGTACCACCTCCTCTGGCAGCTGAACTGGTATGTTCTAGTTTGAAAGGATCATATAACCGCAGCTCCACCAAATCAAGGAAAAAAACCACTTGTTAAACCACTGGAGTGATTATCTGATAACTAAGTATCCAACAATTACGTCAGAGGTTTAACAAGCATATCAAAATTCTTTACCAGGGAAAACCTGGAGACTTCAGCATTTACGTAAACTGTCATGAGTGCATTCAGACCAAACCTTATCTGCAAACAAGAGCACATACAACTAAGAAACATAATGTGTGTACCACCTTGTGGCAAAGGCCTGGGATTTCAGTGTATTATTTCTGATTGAAATAATTGAATGCACATTCTGGGAAGAAGATCTTGTTAACCAGGTGTGCAACCATTTTCGATTTCTTTTCATATGTGTTTAAATCCATTAGCCTTTTTCATGCTGTATGCCTAAAACCCACACTCATATTGTGAAGAGTTTCTAAAAATGATTTAATGGTTCTGGACCCCCTGAGTGTGATGGTGATATATGCTACAGTGGGGAAGGAAATTAGATCATAAATGTGACAGAATTAGAGAGAAACATACAAAATATTGCAATCAGATATATACAACAAGCCCAGTGGTTTTAAGGTCAGTTCTACTGCACACCTGTGGTTCATTAGAGGCACACTTCTGCAGCACACAGATGAAATGGAATGAAATTAAAGGAAAACCCACAACTATGTTTTCTGCTGGATAAGGAGACACGATAGTGTAGTAAGAGAAATCCCATTTTCTGTGTGGTAGCTCTACAACTGTTTGATTCATGTGTTGTCCTTAGAACTCAAGGGTGGATGCCATATTCTTTTGGATCCTTTGCCATGAAAGGTGAATGGGCTTTCAAGTGGAAAGTGCACAAAAGAAAAACTTGGGATGGAAATGCATCCAGACATGGCAAATAGTTACTCAGACATGAAGAGTGAGATTATAACCCAAGAGAAAAAAAATCCTGTCATATCATAAACATTTTAATTGTAAAATGTTCCACTTGAAAATCATTAGACATTAATTTGTATAAGCTGTACAATAAACTTTTCAATTATAATAAGCATAAAAATTATGCTTATCCTTCACAACCATCCAGTTACTCTATTCTGAGGAGGTAATTCCATGCCCACACTCTGTGACATTTTCGGTATCATCAACTAAGCAGAAAAGGGCCCACAGACAGACAAAATGATGTGGCAAAAGACTGTCACTTGGGTTTGGATATGGGCAGAAGCACAGCAGTTTTCTCTAGACAAGATGAGGAAACATGCAGGCAGATCAGGCAGTGGGGATCTCCTGGCTCTGCTCAGCACCAGTTTCTCACTTGAGGTAAATCAGTAAAAGTTCCTCCTGAGACCAGGCATGAAGTCCTGACCATGGTGAAATTGATACCAAAACCTCTGTTAACTGCACTTGTGGCACAATTTCACCCGGTGCTTCCTGAATTGGATTCGAGATTGATACGTTTATTAATCTCACAAAGCAGTTTACAAAGTGAGGCTGCTTGATGGGACTGCAGCACACATTGTGTGGGGATTATTACATACCTGTTTCATCATTTCAATCCTATTGTTGATTATCATGTGACTGTTGCATTAACTTCAGCGTTGGAAAGCTGCTAAAAGTTGTGATTCATGAAGTTGTCAGCTAATTCTATATCTAATTACTTTTTAAAGGCCTACACACCAATAGGGGTGGAAAAACCCAGGACAGATACAGTTGACATCGTAACACCCTGGGCCAGCGCATCAGTGCAAAAAATTCTTACACCAAAGAGAGCAGAAATGTAATAAATTTAACTTCAGACTTAGGAAGGACTCATGAGTTTCACCTTAGATTCACAAGAGTCAAGCTCTCTACTGAGAGCCTGTCTGAAAATTATTTGTCTTTTAATGACAAAAATAATGACCTGCACAAGGTCATTAAATTACAAGTCCACTACTGACATATGTACTGCAAAACAAGAACACAGTGTATTTTCTTCTGTAACATTGAATTTCAGATCTATCTGTCAGACAGATAATAAAAGTCCTTTGAAAATTAAGCTGAATGCATCACTCAGTGAGGGGGACAAGTCCATCCATCAGATCAGCTTCCCTCACAAGCACCTGGAGCCTATCCTGTGGATCCTCACACACCCTCTCACAAGTGAACCTCCCAGAGAGAAAGAAAGCAGATGAAATAACAAGGGCACACATAT
The DNA here is from genome assembly GCA_013398275.1 of Promerops cafer. Lineage (NCBI taxonomy): Eukaryota > Metazoa > Chordata > Aves > Passeriformes > Nectariniidae > Promerops > Promerops cafer. Next base: position 63,308 of record VZSE01000361.1, read on the forward strand.
GAAACTGCAAAACTTCTGGTTGAGAGAGTATATGCTCGTGATAAAAAAGAGCCCAACAAACAAGCACTCATCTTGTTCTCTCTTAAGAATAGAGAGTGGATGAAATTAAACACTTTTATTCCAGGAATAAAGAGTCTGTTCTCATTAGCAACGTATCAAGAAAACATGAATTTTGCCTGAGACTCAGAATTACTGAAATCTGTCAAGTTTCATAAAATTCATTGGGTAAGGCTGCATTTCAACCATATGATGAGAGACATTTCTTCATTGTTTTTGTCCAGGTTGGTTTTCCTAAGTTGGGTCCCCGTACAAAGATTTCTGTCTTACGGGCAGAACCTCTTCCTGCTTAGCCCTGCCACCTGCCATCAAGGGAGAGTAGATTGAGTTTGCTGTGGAAAAGGGCATGGTTAACACTTGTGCAGGCCCACAAAAGTGATCCCACTGCAGGCTCTATGTCATATGTACATTCCTCCACATCCTGAAATAACCTGCATTCAGGTCTCTGCCCTTTTCTACCTGCCCACTTTGTTATCTCCCTTTTCTGGTATCACAAATAAGGTGACTTCAGACCAAATGGCATATAAGACCTTAATGCTAAACTGAAAAACAGCACCAAGTATTCCATTCATGTAAAGAAACACAACCAAAGCATGTATTGATTTGAAATTATAACCACAAAACACCATGCAGAGTGTAGTGTTTTTCTGAGAAAAAATACTACATGAATGTACTTTACTGAAGCTGCCACTGCAAGTGTCAGTAATGATAGGAAATAGCTGGATTGATAAGTGTGACTTCTGAACTCCTCTCTTCGTGCATAGGAGAAAGTTTTCATAGGAATTCCACAATTCACTTCATATTCCTGTCCCGGAAAAAATATTCCTCCAGCAGAAAAGGACTACCTGTTTTGTCTGGACAAGCACCCTGAAATGCCAGACCATAAGGTGTCTTCCTACAAGTTACCTCCAGTTAAGGAAGCTTGGAAGCATTTTTCAAGACAAATGTCAATATGTCACTTAGCTCTGTCAGTTCAGCAACATGTGCCTTTCCAAATATAAATAAGTGTTTTATAAAGTGTTGCACTTCTCAATTATATAAGTACATTTATTTTGTTTATAACTGATAGCTTGATAATACTCTTGTATGGCTTGGAGAGTGTTCCAGCTGGTTAGATTTTCACACAAAGATGTGTATCAAAACCTCAGGCAAAACAAGTACTGTCTGTCATACCTTTTACTGATTAACATATAGTTCTTGGCCTGCTAATGCCATTCTTAATTGGACTACACTGTGAGTAGCAATTAAGACTAAATGGCCACTTGCTGAGAGCTGGTGAAAAAGAAACTGCAGCTTCAGGCACTCATGTTCTCCAGATAAAGTGCAGTTGCCTTACTTTGATGTTAGAGAAAGAAGCTTAATTTTTTAATGGCTTAGTATATTAAAAAAGTATTATTCAATTCACAGCAGGGAAATTGATTTTGGATGGAATTATATTTTTTAAGTCTTTTTTTTCTAAGACCGCTTTGTATATTTAAAGGCTCCTGACTGACAGCAGTGGAGGTGGGACTCTCCAGTCATCAAGCAAAGCAGTGACAGCTATAGCTGCAATAACCTTGTCACACTGACTCACCTGTAACTTGACAAAATCATCTCAGGGCTAGAAAGAGATTTTCTGATGCAGTCCATGCACTGCTGGTCTGTCAGATAAGTACTGCATGCATGACTTAGCAGTATAATTGAAATCTATGTAACTATTCATACTAATTATTTGTATCTCTAAATAATCCTGAAGCCCCAAAAAGCCTATGTAAGATCCTCCCTCTTCAGAAATAGACCAGTGTGAGCCTCGTGCCCTTCCTCTATAGTGGTTAAAATAAATGCCTGCAGTGAACTGCAATTATCTTTGGAGGATCACAGGTACTTATTTGAGAGAAACATCACATTTACTCCCTTATGGCACCAGAGGAAGGAATTTGCTGCAGTTAAGAGAAAATTTTATATTCCTGAATGGCTAAGCCTGAGGATGACCACTGACCCTCACAGCTGACAGTCTCCTGCCTTTTGCTCAAGCTAAAGTTGGGATCCTGACAGAGCTTCCCGAACTATTTCCTCTTCTAACCTTAGCCCCACCCTGCCAGCATGCATCCTTCCAACTCTGATGCTCAGCCAGCTGCCTCTCACCCAACCGCTCCCATTCCCAGGACACTGCTGAAAAGCCAGTGCCTGGACACCCTCTCTGTGGTTTAGCCACCACAGCACTTAGCAGGGCCTTCAGCTGCTGAGTTGTCAGCCTGCCTGAAGGGATTTTGTCAGTGGAAGCCTTCTGCAGTACTGTCCGACTGGGAATAAATCCCCTTGTGGGAGACAGACTCAGTGCAAACTGACTGGATGGGAACAGCGAAAAAGGCAGCTGTAGTCTCAGCTGCTTGGTCTAACCCCGGACAGAAAATACAATCAAGAAGATAGCAAGTTTTATGGGAGGGGAGCCTATGTTTATAATGGTGGATCAAGAGTTCAATCAAGGTATCAGCTGTAACCTCTAAATGTGTTTCTGAGCTCCGAATGACAAGACTTCCACATTGTCTTGAACATATGGAGATCTGATAGGTTTTCTAGGAACGAATATTTTTTCTCTGACACATCCTTACTGAAAAAAGATCTTTGTGAATCCCAGTGCTCAAATCAGTTCCATATGGACTTTAAAAACCTGAATGCCAAAGGATTTGTCTAAACCATATCACATGCCAGGAATTTCAGCATGAGTTTTCCTTTGTATAAAACATTTAGAAATAGGTAACATATCAGTTCACAATATTATCTGTATGTACATCTACATACTTTTAACTTTCTAAATCCATTGTCTCCCTGCACCGAGACCAAGATCTGAAAGTGCCTTATCCACCATTGCAGGAAGTCTCAATTTCATTAGCATCTTTTCATCACAGAGTATTATCTAGCATCATCACTAGAATGACTTAGCCTGATGAGATAACACTAGCAACAATGTTATTTCATTATTCCATTCCCCAAAAGGTTATTTCTTTACCATTTAGCTACTACTTGGCAAAAATACTGCTGAACACCTGCAGGAAATAAAACAAACTTAATCCAATTGATTTTGCAGATGCTGAGTGCCAAGGTCCTCTGCCACTCATGCAGCTTAGAGGTCAGACTTCTGCACATTTTAAATAAGAAGCAAGTTGTTTGCCTTGGTTGTGGTGGTGATATAAACAAATGTAGTCAGCCTTCCAATGACGCTCTGGACAGTGCCTGGGACAGGTCAGAGCCTATGTGAGGGAGGTGGAAACACAACTGTCTCAAAGAAGCCAGGTATAAATCAGTAGCAATGGAGAAAGAAGCTCCTTCATGGTCTGTTCCTCTGTCCACTTATGCACCTGAGGCCAGTCAAGATGAAACAGAAGGAATCAAAGAAAAGCCACTTCTACAGCAAACGATGCACACTGGGATCTACGCTCTGAAACACACTCTATAATCTGCTCTGACTCAGAGACCAGATGCAGCTAATTGGCACAGTTCCTTAATTAGCACAGAGCTTCCATCTCTGCAGACAGTGCAGGAGTGTGTGCAGTGTGCCACAGTGGAGCACAACACCTGTCAGTCGGGACCCCTCTCTTCCCATAATGATGCCCTGGCTGGGAAGGTTGCCCTTGGCTAAAGAGAAAGACTGAAGGCCAGAGGGGAAACTATGAAATGGTTCTTCCTTAAGTGCAGGGGCTCATGGAGCCGAGCAGCTGTCATGGTTCTCTCCAGGCTATAGGATAAGGAGGCTGTCCCTGGTGGACTGAAAACCAGAAAGCAAATGTGCAGGTGGTTTCTTACACTTGTTACCTCCTTACTGCAAAGGAAAAAAGGTAGTGCTTCCTTTGATAAGCTTTCACCTACATTCTCTAAATGCATTCAGCAGTGCAAACCTTTCATGTCCTGGAATGGGCTGGTGTTTTCACCTCTAACCCACAGATTCATTGTCACTTCAGTACTGTCATATGCAAACAATTGTTCTGATCACAGATCAAGCACATTTGACTAAAAGTTTTTACTGAACAATTCATAAAATAGTGAGCTACCTCTACTAAGAATAACATGACATAATATAGATAAGGCAGAAAATTTTTCTTAGCTACCAAAATGATGTACTTTGGACCTGATTAGCATAAGAGATCTGATAATCAGGATGCCTTGGCAAGAACAAACAGAGCTTTGAAGACTGAATCAAGACTGGCTGACAGGAAAGAAGATTGAATCAACTTCTGCAAGCAAGAAATGTTGCAAAATGCATAAATTTGTTTGTGTGATGATTAACCCAGTCATTGTAGTAAAAAATTACTAGCCTTCCTAAAATAGTATATAAGCATATGTAGTCCACAATAATTTTGGATTCTGATCACCAGTCAGTCTCCCCATCTCTCTCCATTGCCGATACCAAAACAGCCTTTAACAGGCAAAACAGCAATTTTTCTTTTTTTGGTTTATAGGGAAGAGGAGACATTTTGCAGAATACTTCTGAGGTTACATTTGCAGAAGCAGTTATATGTTCTGTTGTCCAAAGGGATTCATCCAAAGTGTCTTCTGCCACCCATCCTTCTCATGCTTACTACTCGTCCTGCAGCTGCTGAAGCAAGGGAGTCTCCTGACTCTTAGAGTGATGGGTAGGGATGCAGAACAGCAACGCTTCCTTATTCAGAGCCCTGTCACACGGTGGGAAGGCCACGGGGACAACTCTAGTCTAGTTAGGTTATCCCAGGCATCTCTCCCTCCCAGAAACAAGGCAAAGAGATGCAGAGGCACTTGCATAACACATATCTTGCAGACCAAATTCTTTACACTGTTACCACATCTCCAACACGTCCAGTTCATCCAGCTTTCAACGTTAAATTACATCTCTCTGCTGGATTATTCTGGGTTGATGCTGCTGCACAAAACCAGAATTTGGCCCTTATTATAAGCATATTTTTGTACAGAGGATGACAAATATAAAAAAGTGCAACTTTTTTTGCTGGAAAGGGCTATACTGTCCTTGAAAATGCTAGGAAGACCCTAGGAAAGCTTCATGCTGAAATAAAATTTAAAATTGTATCAGACCTTCTCCTTCCTTCTACTGGGAAGAGATTGGGAAGAGTCACTACACATAATTACAGTCCCACGTCTTAGGCCCAGATACCTTCCCATATTTACAAGTCTATGTGCCATCATTGTAGAAAGTTTTTATCCATAAAATGCCAGTCTTTGTAGCTTGTGCTTGCATTTCTAAAGTGAGACATAGAGCTACACGTTACTAGCTTTTATCCAGAAGAGCTAATGCTGCCAAGTGGCAGCATTAACAATGTGGCTGTAAGCTTTTTATTAATTTTCCAATGTACTTTGTCTTAGTGGGCAATGTAGATCTGAAGTTCAAAATTTTCATGGAAGGAAAAAGCCTGTTAGGAAGTCAGCAACTAATGACATAGAGCAACACAGCTAGCTCCAAATTTTACTGTAATTACATGAGCTGTGTGCAAATGTATTTGCACAACAAATCCCAATGGACTGAGATAAGGTAAGTTGTATTTTGGGTATTTTTAAAATTTGGGACATTCTTGGTGGAAAAAATTCCTCTCTCTCTCTCTTGCTACAGTTCTTTACACATATACAAGTCCCAGACCTTATGTGCTTCATCCCATTTATGCCACTGAGGCTGCCCACATGCCTAGGAATGGAAGGGCATTTGTGTAAGAATCTCTACATATGTAACCCAAGCAAGCAGGCTGGGTTTGCTTTCCAGCTCCTCCTACTTATAGGCTGGAATGGTAGATACTGAGAAAATGACCTGTGGCTGCATGAGAGTGTGCATGAGAAAATTCAACAGGAATTTTTCATAGTTCAAACAGCTTGGGATTCTCTCCCTTGTCTTGAAGGGTCTGGGTGATTCTGATGATATCCAGGGAAGGGAAAACAAGGCTTCAGGGAATAGAAAGGGCCTGGCTTGTGACTGGGTTCCTTCAGATCCAGCAGCAGTTTCAACATCTCCTGAGTACCCAACTCCTAGCTGTGAACCAGTTTTCAGATGTGTTTTTTCATAGTCTCCTGAAAAGTTCACTGTACTCCCACACCCTAGACCGTATGGTGTCTAGGGACTTATTAAACCCTTTGTAATAAATAGATGGGACTTATGAAACTCTTTGTAATAAATACACAAAGTCTGTGTGATGTCACTCAAAAAGCAATGTATCTCAATTCTGACATCAGTCACCTGCCATAAAAACAGTGTGATGCAAGTGAGAATAATATATTTTTCACTGGCATATTGTTGAGGATTGTGAAGATCGTTTCATCCTGATGATAATAATATGGTAAAACTAGAGACACGATTTCCTGCTTGTTTGAAAACAGTGGAAAAGTAGATTGCCTAGGGAAAAGATGAATTATTTCACATAGATTAAATGCAAAAACTTCTTTGGGGTCTATTATATCTTTCTTCTTAATGCTGTATTGTTTTTATTCTGCATTTTAAAAAATTTAACGTCCTGGGGTGAGCTAACTCTACAAATGTCACTTCCCGGGTGGGCTTGTCCTTATGCAATTAAAAATAAAGCACAGAATCCATAACAGATGGAACTTCCCCACAGAACAACATCTCCTTCAATCTCAGTTTTTCCCACCCAAATTCTGTTTCCCACAGTAGAGACTTAAGTACGGAATCAAATTAGAGCTAATCAACCATAGCATTTTGTAATTATTAAGAAGGCCACATCCCATATAGAATGATGGAGTTTAACAACCGATTGCCAGTCTTGTGGCTTTTTCACTCATTTATCTGGGTCAAACTCTGTTTTCTGTGGAAGACGGGTAAGTGAGGAATAACTCCACTGAAAGGCATGGAGATACTCTGTCGCTGATGGTGTAGACAGGAATGTCACATACACATGCCGAGGATCCAGCGGCAGCAGCCAACTTCATTGGAATGTCTCCTCCTTATATAGCTCAGCAGGCTCATGGGGTTAATCCTCATTGGTCGAGCTAGTTGTCACTCAGCCAACCAGCCAATAGCAGCCTGAATTCCCAACGGCCTGGGCCTGCTCGCCTACGGGCCTTATTGATCAAGTTACAGAAGTAAGGTAGTTATGTAATCAATTTCATATTTCAGTTATAAAGCTGGAATTCTTTACACCGTGAGGCCTACAGGCTAGCTGTAGGCCACCACCTTACTCCATATTTATATACTATGGAAATAAGTCCAGAGTCGTCTCTTCGAGGAGCAGATGCAGATTCAAGACAATTCAGTACTGTGACAGCCCATTACAATGGATTGTTGGAGGGGCTTTACCCTATGGTCCAGGCTGTGTCTCCTCTGAATGCTCCCACTGGTGTCACTGCATCATCCCAGCATCATTACTCCTGCTGGCCTCCTGCTATGCAGGAACAGAAGGAGCTGAGGTTGTGGTAACTCCATTTGTTAAAGCAACGTCCCTCTAAAACTCTAGCAAGAAGCATAAAAAATACAGGACCTCGCCTTACTCCAAATTTCCCATGTGAGCAGTGCCCAGTCTCACTTCCCTCCCAGCATCTACAGAGAATTCTGCTGCAACCCTGAGACAGTGAGGTGTCCCAAAACAACACCAGCGGTACCCTGCATCAAGAAACAACACTACCTGTACCCTGCATCAAGGCCTCCTTTGTTAAAAAGAAAAGAAATGTAGTTGTAATAGGAATCTCCCTTCTAATGGGAATGGAGGCCAGACCCAACTCACAAGAAAGTCTTCTGTCCCCCAGGAGCTGAGGTAAGGGACATTACTGAAAAACCTGTCAGTCTGTTAAGGCCTTCTGATTGCTATCTGTTATTGGTTGTTTAAACTGGCAGCAATGAAATAATAAGGAGAAGTCTGAGGGCAATCAGAAGAGACTTCAGGGCCATGGGATGATTGGTAGAAGAATCAGGAGCACCGGTATTGATTTCAGAGATGGGAGTGAAAAGCATCTGACAAGAGAGTAAAAAACCTTTCGGAAATACTAAGGCAAAACCCATCTCCCTATCTGGAGATAAATTTCAAGACAGCTGAGTATTCAGTTAGCATCCACTTTGTTAATCCCTTTAACTTGCATTGTCCAGACCACTATTTTCTGCATGTATACCATGCCACTGTATTGCAGTGATTTTATTCTGGTGCTTTGTTGGATTTTGACTGTCTTCTAAGCAGAAGCAGATCAGTGGATATATCACAGTATTTATTTTAAAACAATTTGTTCTTGTATAAGAACTGTAGAACAGTTGGGAATTTCACTAAATATGCATTACTTAAGTGCTATCTTAATATTGCTCCCAAGGCTGATCAGTCTAAAACATTCTACCTGAGTTGTTCCATGGCATAGTTGTGATAATTGCCTGAGCATGAAGACAAAACCTTTTTTTTTCCTTTTCTTTTTTTTTTTCTTTTCTTTTGTCCAAGAATGACACTCAAGGACTCCTTAATTTATGGGGAAGCAAAGCAAAAAGTCATCTGTTGGTAAATCAGATAGTATCTTTCAGACATATAAACTGAAAAATAAACTGATGCACAAATGGCTTAATTAGTGATGGAATTATTGAACACTTAAACCAAATAGTGAATGATATCAAAGCTGTAGAAGGCTTTGTCTCTCACTTATTTCAAAGTCTTTTGCTTACTTAAAGAACTACTTTCTCTAAATGAACATCTGATTCCTAATAGCAAGCTAGTGTGTATTCTGTTAGCTCAAAGCAAACAAGAACTAAAAAAAATAAGCCCTATCCCACTGTTGTATATTTAAAATGCAACATACTATACATAAATATGTACAGAGTCAACAAAGCAGTTGCCTTTTATGCAAGAGACATGAGACAAGTTTCCTAGAGAACTGTTGTTCTGAGGTACTACATTTCTCAGTAGCTTCAGAGTACTTTGCAAATGGATAGAGATATTCCCTTTAATTACTAAAATACTGTACAAATCTAATTAGTGTCCATCACTTTCAGGACTTGTCTTACTGAATTAAATGGGAATGCTAATGGAAGCACTAATCTTAAAATACTTCTAGGATATCTTTTTTTTTAAAAAAACCAACACGATCTTTAAATAAAATTTGTTGTTTCTCCTGACGTGTTACACATATTTCAGCTGTGTCTACCACCCAGACACTGTGAAAAGCCCTGTCACTCTCAAGGATGTGCCTGGAATCCCGATGCAGAAGGAAAATGCTACCCAACTGTCAGTTGTATTCATTTTTGCAAAGCCCTTGCCAGAATATAAATCTATTTATTTGGAGTAAAACACACTACTGTGCTCCTTAAATTCTAAGGTGGGTCATTTTTCTGAGTACAATTCTACAGTTTTTATACTGTGATAACCATTGCTCCTTATGTGGTTTGTTTTCAGCCATTTCAGAAAGGTCAGAGGAACCAAATAATGTCCAGCTATTCCTCCAGTGAGACTGTCCTGTACAGGCACTCCCACCTCCCTTCAGTATCTCCATTTCCTAGCAAAAAGTCAGAAAGTGAAAGGGAGGTTTTATCATAGAATATGCTGAGTTTAAAGGGACCCGCAAGGATCATCAAGTACAGCACAATCCCAGATATCACATCATGTTCCTGAGAACATTGTTCAAACGCTCCTTGAACTCTGTCAGGCTGGTGCTGTGACCACTTCCCTTGGGAGCCTGTTCCAGTGCCCAGCCATTATCTGAGAGAAGAACCTTTTCCTAACAGCCAATGCACACATACCCTGACACAGCTTCATGCTGTCTCCCTGGATTCTGTCGCTGGTCATGACAGAGAGAAGAGCCCCTTCTCTTTCACTCACAAGGAGGTTGTCCACTGCAATGAGGTCTCCCCTCAATCTCTTTCCCAGGCTGAACAGACCAGGTGTTCCTCTTAAGGCTTTACCTCAAGACGCTTCACCATCTTCATGCCCTCCTTTGGACACTTTCTAACAGATTTTTATCCTTCTTATATTGCTCTGACCAAAAGTGCCCCCAGCTCTCGAGGTGAGGCTGCCCCAGTGCAGAGCAGAGCAGGACAATCCCCTCCCTCCCGTGCCCGGCTGGTGATGCTGTCCCTGATGCCCCCAGGACACGGGTGGCCCTCCTGGCTGCCAGGGCACCGCTGGCTCCTGTTCAGCTTGCAATTGACCAGGCTTCAGGAGAGCTTTTAACATAAAACTGACTGTCCCTGCTTTAGATGAGCTAAACTGGAGATAAGTTGGGCTATTAAAACATATCAGTAATAACCTTAGGGAAACACAACTGAACCAGATGAAATCTAGCGACCAAGAAGTTCTGGGCTTTATCTGGATATTTTAGTGCTTAGTCTGAGGTGATTTGTTTTGAGCTACGAAAGGGTAGACTTTGGTCCTCTGAGAAATATTGACCCTTGTCTCCTGCTCCAATGAAGAGAATTTCCCCTAGCAGAAATTGCATTTGCATAAAAAATAACATGAGGAAAGACAAAATATGGACAAAAAGTATTTATAGATTGAGGATAGAGCTTTTCTTTGCAGAAAAATAAAAGCCTTAGAAACAGTTATCTTTATTTTTGTGCACCCATGGGTCACAAACTATCACCAAAATCACAGAGTGATACTCCAGCAACTTCGTGTTTAATGATGGTTTATTAGGGATGGGAGAAAACTTCATACTCTTCCCATTCAGGACCAGCTCTGCTGACAACTACAGACACTACTTATAGCTGTACCTTCATTGTTTTTTATGGCACTGATACACAGCTGAATTTTTGTTACAGGTTGCGACTGCAAGGGAGGCAGCTGCCATGAAGAAGGAATTCACCTTATAAGAACACCATTAGTGGTCTTGCACAGGCATCGAGCATTCAGGCAGAGTCCTGCAGCCTTGCACACTCAAACAAAGTTTCCATGGAAATTTTACTCAGAAAACACTGCAGAACTGAGGTAAGTATAAAGATAGTGGTAATTATCCCAATATAAACAGAAACTGTTAAAGAAACATCCAGTGTTATAGCTTTTAAGTTGACAAACATAATCCAATTACTCAAATTTTCTGCTAGCATGATTTCAGAAAGAAATTACACAAATTTTTCCAAGCTATTATTCTAAAACAGGTGAAGTAATTGCACAACAATCTAAGCTAAGTTTCTCCTCTCCAAAACCTGAAAACAAGTATAAGACATTGGTTTTCTTTAGTGTGCAGAGAAATAAGAGGGAATGAAATGAAGAAAGGGTCTGAGCAAATTAGGAGAACAGCGAGAGGAATGATACAGGGAGAAGGGGCTGAGACCAGAATGGAAAACCACAGAAGAACAGGAAGGACACCAAGAGGGAAGAGGTGAAGATAAGCAACATGTAAAGCACATCCTTTATCTTTAAAAATTCTGATGAAGATAGTTCCTTGAACAGAGCATGAGCTTAGCATGGGACATTAAGAACTATGTTGAATCTTTGCAGGAAGAAATTAATACCTGGTGCTCTGTTTCCCTGAAATCTCTACACCTCATAAATTCGAGTTGTCTCATATTGGTCATGCTTGTGGTGCCCACAAAGGATAAACAAGCTTTTTCTAAACAGAGTACCTGACTACCATCTCACATCATGCAGGCAATTATACCATTGACATTCATAAACGTTCTGCTATACAGAATATTCCCAAATCCTTTTTGATAGAAATAATTTCTAAATTGAAGTGGAGTTGAGGAAGGGGTAAAAATGGAAATGTGAAGGTGGTGTTCTTGACTTTCAGTTGACAGGAGTAACATCATTGAAGAAAACAAAATTTCTCCAGATCTGTACTGGTGTAATTGAGGGCAGCACCTCACCCTGTGCTGTACTCACCTAACATTTAAGAGGGCAGCGTGCTCTTCTCCAGCTGTAACTTCCATGATCTTTAAGTCTAACAGAAGTGGTTCAACAACTTTGGAGGATATTTTCTGGTCCAAGATGGAAGTTGAAGCAAAGAGAAGGGAGGCAGCCTTGAATTGGAGGTAAGGTCATGTAATTAATTGGCTCAGTTCCACTAAGCTTCTGAAGCTGGCTTGAAAATTCATATGTAACCTGAAAAAAAATTAAAATAGCCACTCAATATTTCAGAGAGGGAAAAGAGAATATTTCTGTATTATGCTGACTAGCTGCAGCTGGCAGAGGTCAAAGACAGCATAGCCATGATACTATTGCTGTCTACTGGATCTGGAATTAAATTTGTTGTATACACTGCAATGCAGTCAACAGTGAAATTACTTCCAGTTGGGTTGCTGCTATTTCTGCTAATCTCAGCTAGAGTTTAGCTGGCTGTTTTCTCCTGAAGAATCATTTTGAAGAGGGGGAAGATAATACACTGATGAAAATTACTGCTTCTGTTCAACATCCTATACTCAGTAGTATTTGCTAGGCTCCTCTAAATATAGCAGTACATGTTTGGTGGTAGATGCTGCACACAGTTCAGATTCATGGTGCTGTGTGGGAGCAGTGACCTTCCCAAATGCCTTGTGTGGAAATCACTCCCACAGTCTTCCTCATCATCAGCTGCATCAGTTTCTTCTTTAATAGTGAAATAAAATTGCAACATGGAATTAATTTCCACCGGCTATGCTCTTCTTTTTCATTCAAGTATTTTTCAATTTTAAGTACACAAGTAAATTCAGACTCAGACAGACTTGTAATTAAAATGACTGAAGATCCAAGGATGAACCAGATGTGTACTGATGAACATAATTTCCACCAAAAATACCAGTTAACTGAACCAGATAGCTTCCCTCAAAACACCCCAGCTTGATACTTTTGCTAGCCCCAGAAACAGATTTGGTGTTCCTAACAGCCCCTGTGAGGAGACCTGGCGCAGCGTAGGTGTCCCCACGCAGGAGCCAGGCTCCAGGTCCTGCAGCAGGTGCTGCTGGCCTGCCCCTGTCCACCGATGGTTGCTGGATGTGTCCAGTACCTCCTGGCAGCAACTCCCAGCTTTGCCCCAGAACCACAGGTCATTTCCAGAGCCCCTGTCCACGGTAAAGCTGACAGGGACAGTCATTCCAATGGCAGGCTGGCTTGAAGGAGCCTCTGGTTCACGTGATATTTGTGTCAGAGAAAGATTTCCTTCCAAAATACATAAAACAACTATAAATCCATAAAGCTGCACACCTGGCTTCAGGGCAGTTCTAGTATTCTTCCAAGGCATGAAAACCACTGTCTGTATCAGCTGTAAGCTTTGATTAAGAGACTGAGGGGAATCTTATATCCACATGCAAATCCTCACAGCTCCAATCCTGCAGTTTATAATGCTCAGGCAGACTACTGTGCTCAAGTGGAGCACTGTTAACTTAATTGTGGATTCCAGTCATGCATTTTAAATTGCCAGATCAGAGGCTGAAATTATATGCACACAGGGGCAGGTGTTGTCTACTGCATCTTCTACAGTGTGGAGCACATTGTGAGCATTTAACAAAGGATAATAAAAATACCATAATAATAACAACTATAACAATACCAATAGTAATTATTACAAAAAATAATAGATGACATGGTCTACAATATTCAGCTTCAATTTTCTTTGAGTAAAAATACATACCAATTTTTACTGGAATAAACTAAGATTTATGACCCACTATGCAGCAAGATGAGCCCAGTTTGAGAAAATTAATTCCAGAATATTGCATTATTTTGCTGAATAGAAAACATCTTCATACAGGGTTGTTTAAATAAGAAACTTTTTATACCTTCTGCAGCTTTCAAATTTCAGATCATAGACTAGTGATGGACCTTTTCAGGGCTGGAGGGACTCAGCTCAGATTCAGCAGACTCATGGCTCTCTCCTCAGCACCTAGGCCTGGTCCATTCAACCTCCCCGAGGCCTCTGGATCACCCTTCCCCAAGCTCCAGAGGTATGTGGGCAGCCCTCAGTCAAATCCCTCCTCTGAACCTCTTGGTTTATTCATCCTGGAGAATAGGAGACTGAAGGGAGACCTCTTTGTTCTTACAACTTCCTCATGAGGGAAAGAGGAGGTGCAGGCACTGATCTCTTATCTCTGGTGACCAGTAACAGGGGGAATGGCCTGAATTTGTGTCAGGGGAGTTTAGGTTGGATATCAGGAAAAGGTTCTTCACCCAGAGGGTGGCTGGGCACTGGAACAGGCTCCCCAGGGAAGTGGTCACAGCACCAGCCTGACAGAGTTCACGAAGCGTCTGGACAACACTCTTGGCCAAATGGTGTAATTTATGGGGCTGTCCTGTGCAGGGTCAGCAGTCAGACTTTGGTGATCCTCACGGGTCTCTTCCAACCCAGAATATTCTGTGATTCTATAAAATGTAGAAAAGCAAAAATTTGCAGCCATCCCACTCTGTTGTTAAATACTAAAATCTGAAAGTAATTTGAATTCAGTTGGTTTCAAGGTAACTGTATCTTTTAACTGGCTATAACTGGATATCTTTTAACTGGATCTTTCTCTGGGAAACCTAAGGGACCTATAAAGTTTTATATTTTCTCCCCTGTAGGCACCTATATTCCAAATAATTTTCATTATTGATTTTGGCAAGATAAATAGCTCAAGCTCCTGAAGTTTGTTCTTGTTGTGGGTCTAGCGCTGGCCAAACGCTAGGGCACCCACTAGAATATACTTACTCATTTCCTGCTGTGAGATAGGATTAAGAGGAAGGCAAAGCAGGCTCAAAACTTAAAAGGATATAAAGAAAGCTTTATTAACAGTAACTAAAAAAGAAAGAATAATAAGAATCAGAATAAAACTTTTAGAACACTTCTCCTCCCCCAACAACCTGTTCTTTCCCATTCACAACATACAGAATAAATTCAGTCAGTTTATTACTTCTAGAATAGTCTTTCTGCAGTTCACTTAGGGAGAGGAGTCCCTCTAGTAAATTTATGGAGATTTCTTCACAAAAAACCAGTTCTCTCATGGCTTTTAATTTCCAAGAATAGCAGCCGCCTGAAGAAAATCTGCAATCATGAAGTCCCTCCCATTTTCCACAGCCTTTCCCACAGCTGTGTTTATGGGCTGTATCAAGTTATGGGGTACTGTTTTAAAGATGAGCTGTTCAAGAGCAAAAGTTCTCTTTATCTATCTTTGCGATCATCTTCATCTCTGGGAACAGAGATCTTCTTCTCTCCCTGGGGGCACAGGGTCTTCATCCCTCTTCTCTCTCTCTATTCAAACTTCTTGTGAGAACACAGCTACTTCAACATTTGCTTACTTTAATATAGGCCTTTGCCTATAATTTGAACGAGTCATCTCCTTATACTTTTCAATGCATTATAGGGAAGAAGAGTCTGATATATCAATTACATCTTTCTCTTAACTTTACAAGAAGATTTCAGCCCCAAAATCAAGGCATCTCTTCATCCCTCCCATCTGGGACTTGACTCTTCACTGACCTTAGTGTCTTCAGGTTGTTTCTTTATATGTTCTCACTCTGTCTTCTTCTCTCACTTGAGGGAGGATTGAAGCACTGAAGGAGTTAAGATCTCACCCAGGGCCTGCAGATGGTTGGTGACCCCAGCGGGCTCGGTGCTTGCAGCTGGAGCTGTTTTACGATGGAGGTTCCTGCAGCGGCTGCGCTGGGGCTGTGTCAGGATCAGCTGTGCTGGGGGGGAGGGCCACGATCTCAGCAGCCAGGCTTGGACACAGCAGGAGCACAGCCGGTGGCCAAACACTTCTCCTTCCCCCTGCTCAGTAGTTGCGAGCGAATCTCAACGGTGGTAGAATCTTAGCCAAGCCAGTCTGGCCTGGGGCTGTTTTTCTGCACAAGCCACTGAGCTGCCTTTAGTTTTTTTCATCAGCCATACTGGGGGAGGGCTAGGATCTCAGCAGCCAGGCTTAGACCCAGCGGCCGATGGCCTCCCCTCTCCCTGCTGTGTATCCAGTGGGGCCCGGCCCAGCCTCGGCCCCGCGGCCTCCCCTCCCCTTGCCCAGCAGCTGATGAGGCCCAGCAGGCTCCCCAGGAAAGGGCCCAGCCCGCAGCAGTGGCCACACGGCCTGGCCCGGCCAGGACAGGGGCTGGGCCAGCCTTATTACCTCTTTTCCAGCCAAAAGAGAATGAAGAAATTCCCAGGATTTTTCATTTTTTACATAGGTGTTCACAGAAGTGTATCAGCTTTCTCAGTAGTTTAACAGATTGTCAATTCTCAAAACTAATTGCTGATTCATATTTTTGTCAGACACAAAAGAAACTGCTATCAGCTTCTCTTAGAACGTCACTTCTGTGATGCAAAACCAACACAATTCTTTACAGCATTTCCTCTGTGCATTTGCTGGACCTATTTCTGGATACAGATTGCTATTGCTCTTCTCAGAGGAATGCAACCAGCCCCAGCAATGACACGCTGCCAGTTTGGTTAATCCTCTTGCTCCTATCTGATACTTCTGTGCTTGCATATAAGGACAGCTCAGGCTGAGAGACCTCTTTTTGTGTCTGTCCTGGACACAGTTTTATGACTTCTTATTTTGCCTTCCACAGATTTTTGATAGTTGTAATGCTAGGCTTACCTAGAGTTGACCAAGAAAAACATTCAATAAATCAGGCATAATCCTGATTCCTGCATAGTTACCCCAGGAAATTCCATGATGTGAAGATCCAGAAACTTGTAAAAATCTGCTTGTTTCTGAAATACCCATATCCTTAAGAAAATAACTGTTTTTCAAAGCTGCTGTTAAACTAGTACATGTATATATTTAAAGATCTTAGAAATTATCTGTATTTTTGACCTCCACTCTGGATAGATTCAATGTACTCATTTTTGGGCTTCAGGAGAATATTGCATAGAAATATAAACTAGGACAAAATGGAGAAAATTCCCTTTGGTGTGATCTAGAGTTTAAATCCAGAGAAATCTTCTCTATCTATACATTTTAGTTTACATATTTACTGGAATTGCTAAAAGGGATTATATCTAGCCTTATAGACCAATTAAGATTTGAAATCCTGGAAGACCACTTCCCTAACCACATCCTGTCACAGCAGATTATGACACATTACAAGAGATTCTAGATATGAATTAATTAGGTCTTTCTCAAGTGTGAGATATAAAAGCCTTCAAAAACCATTATTAGATACTAGAAATTACTTATATCTTTGTTATTAGATTACTTGTATTACTTAATATTGGACCTGGAATTTCTGTTTCCCACTTGAGCCCTTGGGAGTGGGCATAAGGACTTATATGGAAATGAATAAAGAAATGGAAGAGAGATATAATTAAAAAAAACCCAAACCCAAAAATCTAACCAACCAAAGTAAAGTAAAATCAAACAAACCAACAACCCAAAACTAAACAAACATGAAATGCTCTTAAGCCTTCATGTTCTTGGCAAAGGCCATGAATCAGGAGGCCACTTCCCCAAGAACGTGAGCAGCGCTGGTGCTGCTGGCTCCTGAGCAGTCCTCTCCAGCCATGCAAATTTTGCTTTAGACAGCTCTAGATTTGTTTTTGTTCTTGCTTTAATCTCAGTTTGCCCACCAGTTTCTGTTTTGCAGCTTTCAGAAAAGCCAGGTATATTCTGTGAAGTTGTTAATTGCTGACTCGTTAGTATTAATGTTTTTACTACAAGCCACTTGTTACAAAAGTGAGAAAGAACAAAGTTTTCTTCTAACCTATCTCTAAGCAGAGATGGATTATACTTCATAAATTATCTATAAAATTAAATTTCTTGCAGACTATTACTTTTTTGATAATATATGGCATTCTGTAAGAACATGTTGCCCGTTACAAGTCTTTCTTAAAAGGCAGTAATGTAACTAGGTGAAGAAAACCAGCCTAACTTGAGCATATGTCCTAATCTTTAAGAAGAGCAGCATGACCTTAGAGGACTGAAATTATATCTGTCTTCCATTAAAGAGACTTCCATAAAAGAAGCACATTTGATAAGGGCAAGCTACAAGGAAGAGTGCATTTCTGGAAGCACAAAAACAGCACAATACATAAAAAGAAATTTCAAAACTAGTGAGGAAGTTGAAGGAGAAGAGAGACCCTTTCAGTAAGCCACTCAGTCCATCCAGTAAATCCTATAGATTTATCTTCATCCCAGTATTTACTGCATAACTTCTTTAGGAGTATAGTTAGCTGTAAGTTTTCCCCCTTTACTTGATAGTAGCACTCATCTATAGAATGCAGATCTGTAATGGGATTACTCCCTTCAAACATTTAGAATCTCTTATCCTTTGAAATACAGACTCTCCCTTTCTCTCTACAGACTATGTGTTCTTTCTTCCACATTAGTGATGTAGAAGAAAACAATACGTACTCTCATAGTGATGTGAGAGTTGTTCGCTAGTAGCACCCAACCGCATTATCATTTTCTTACTAGTTAAAATATTTTTTCATTTTCTGTCTTAAATATTATCTGTTGAGGTATGTAGCCATACTCCCCTGCAATATGTTGACTTGATGAAGTAGTACATGTTTCATATTGCGAATCAATTATATGTTGCCTATCAATTGATATAGAGATATCAATTGTTTCCTCTTAAATGGCTTGCAAATATCTAGTGAAGGATCCTGCTCTGTTCAGATTTTTATCCTCAATACAGTGCCAGTGTACCATCTGGGAACTGCTGAAGGAATGGAGCTGACTGTCCAGTGTCCGAGGGTTCTTCTTGCATTCTTGACTGGGATGATATTAATTAGCCAAACCAGGAGTTTGATCTCCTGTTGTGATTGTCTACATTAACTCTTATGTTCTGGCTCCCTGACTATATAATTCAATTCATTTATTCATTAACTTCAATAATTTCCTGTTTCTGAGCCACTTATACCATTACAGGCATCACATTATTGACTGGGGAGAAAGCCCTAGGTTACAAAGACCATCTACTTCACCCCAAGAAATCTGTTTAGTTTTTGATACAATACAAACTGTCAGAAATCACAATTTCCCTCTTCTGGCTCATTTGGCTCAGGAAAACCTTGACAGTCTGTTGAGATGAATTGGAAGCAGAAACACAGTAAAATGGAAGGAAATGAGACTGGGCTACCATGATCAGCTCATGGACCAAGCATATGTTCCCAGCAGCCAGTTATCCTTTTAAGGTAGCAGACATCAGCTGGAAACAAAATCTGTTTGTTCTGTAGAATGCCAGGAGCTCTCTGCTGAAAGCTTGTGGTCCAAGACACAGTGAAGGTAAGTGTCAGTTACACTGGTGTACTTCACAGAATTTATTTCCAACCTCTTAGATAAAAAGGAAATCATAGGCAAAATGAATGTGATTTAGATTTGTGAAGTCAAGAGGTTTAACAGTGAAACACGTGCTTGAAGGTAGTTGTGCAGTGTTGTTCTTTGAGACAGCTGTTACAGGGAGGGCAGACAGAGCATGGCACAGGTGTGCTGGGAGCAGCACATGGTGTGTGCAGCACAGGTGTGCACTCTGTGGAGCATGGTGTGTGATGTCCAGTGTGCAGTGCCCTTTCCAGTAAACTGATTTTATCCCAACCCATGATCTTTGCTTTTTGTGCCTCCAGTTCTCATCTCCAGCTCTCCACAGAGAGGGGAGAGGGAGAGGAGAAGGGGGCAAGCAAATGGCACATGGTTTGGAGAGTCTCAGTGGGAGCACTAAACTGGGGAGTACCACTCCTAAACCACAACAGGGTGCAATGGTGCCAATATGAAGGTTTAGTTGCATGACCTATAGGGTCAAGATACAAGTATTAAACCTGTTTGAGTTACTAAAGAACCTTGGTCCTGTTCATTGTTTATGTCCAGATACAGCCTTTCTGTCAGCTTCTGCCCCATTCATCATGCACAAGAGATATATATACAGGGGTTTAAATATCTCAGTGCTTTGACTGTTGATGTTTTTATTTCTTCTTAAACTTTGCAAGCAAAGCAAAGGGCATAGAAATGCAGAACAGGTGTGATGGTAATTTTCCTAGTTACCATGGGCTGCACCTTACTTAGGCCTCCTTTGTATTAAGGACTGCGCAGACATGAAGAGGGACACAGCCTCTGCTTATGAGAAATTTTAAATATGACAATCTCAGAGGAAGAAGGATACGTTGAGTGTGATAAAAAGCATGTGAGGAGAAAGGGTCTGAGATAACATTTTAAAGAGTAGTTTTACCCAAATCCATGGTGATACAACTTCAAATCTTCCCCTATGATTCACATAGCATGATGACCTTTAAACACAGCTTCCTTATTATGAATTGGGCAGTGATAAACTAAAATAGCTATGTTTAGCATGTTCCTTTTTTTTTTCTGCTAACAAACCCATAAAAGCCCTTTATCTGATATAATCATCAGCCTTTTCAAAAGCTGGCTGTGTGACTACTGAAGACCTCTGGCTATCCCTTACCTCCTGAGCCTCTTTTTGTTTGTTTGAACTGCCTTATCTTTTCTTACCTCAAGGGTATAAACCCTTCAAAGAAGTTCTCTTTCCCTTTTTTTTCTTGCTTGTTGCTTCAGTCCATTAGAAACCAGAAGAGACTGTATTAGAAACTAGAAGAGACTGTACTAATGAGAATGAGAATCCTTATTTATGTGAATGTGTTCATTCAGAAAACACTCCTAATACACTTGACATACTTTTAACTGTACAGGAACAGAAGGGATACAGCCCAAAACCTAACTAAAGCAGCAGCATTTCATCCTCAGCCCCTATCACTTTATTATTATCACAGTTTTAACAGTCAGACACAAATTGTAGCACCCTGTTTTAACTCATAACCATTTTTCAATAACCAATACTCATAACCAATTTTCAATAAAATTAACTTTATCAATAGATGGTCACACTCTTGGGTGTGTTGTGAAATGTTTGCAAGTTAAACATGTGAGGGCACATCAGAAAGTGGTAGAATACATGGCCTTTAAAAGGAAGTAATAAAACCTTGGCTGCAAATTCATCATTCTGAATAATTTGAAACCTCTAAAGTAAATAAACCTTATATCCCTTGGTAAATAAAATAAATAAACGTTTATAACCCCATGCAGCCAGTGCAGGTGACTTTGTTATTTTGTTCTTTTTTCTGGATTTTTTTTATTTGACTGAACTAGATTTTTATCCATGTATCTGCTATGCTTTCCTCTTTATTTTAAGGCAGAAGTTTCAGTGCAAGGAGCAGTAGGGGGCAAGAAAGTAAAGGTATTTGTGTATTACAGGGAAATTGTATTTTCAGAGAAATCATCACTAACACAATGAATATAAGGCAGATGTAAAAAAAAGGAACTTCAAAAAAGAACTTTCATATGATGGTGAATAGAAGGGTAACAAAAAGATTCACTGCAGCTGAGGAAAATGAGTTCATCTGTTCTTTGAGTGCTGAAGTATTATGCCACGGGTTTGGGAAAGGCCAGAAGAAGGATAAAATATCCAAGATGCATGCAGGTCCTGCATCTTTCTGGAATTATTGAATAAGAAGAGCAGAAAGGCAGGACTAGAGTTTAGAAAGTGCTGTGAGGATAAACATGACTGAAGGTAGGTATGCAGAGAAAGTGAGACAGAAGTGTTAAAAATTGCAGTTCAACTGTGAACCATAAGAGGAAACAGTGATATTGATGTGATTGGTGCTTAAGAAAAGCATGGAAGTTGGCAAAGGATTAAAAGGAGCTCAGTTTTGGCCAACTTAATTTTAAGCTAATGATCAGATATCTGAAGAAAAGAAGAGAGAATTTTATTTGATCAAAGGAGATTACTTATGGGTGACAGAATAGTTTAAAATAGTTGCTTGTTTTTTTAAGGATAAATATAGTAGTTCAAGCATATTAGGCAGAGGATATCCTCAAAGGATATCATCAAAAAAACTCCTATTCATAGAGTAGACAGGAACCAAGAACTATACTTCAAAGGAGAAAAGGGGGGAATTACCTAAAAGAAATTTTGAACTGGTGTTAGGGAGGATGAATAGACACAAGAGAAGACAGCAGCACAGCAAGGAAGGTCAGCAAGAGCTTCAGGTGCGGAGTGTACTCAGCAACATCAAAAAGAGTAGAGAGATAAAGGTAGGGGATGAGGTGTTTCTCTGTGAGGTTGTTGATACATATCTTAGTCAGAGGCAGGAAGGACAGAATAAGGGCTAGAGCTGAATATAAGAGTAGAATCTTCACAATGCTAGGCAGGATGCACTCTTTCAGTAAGGTGTCAGCTAGTGGCTGGGAGACTGTGAAGCACTGAACAAGCACTTCGTAAAGCTTGCTTTCTGCTGACATTGTACACTTCATGCTTGTCCATTTTTAAGCACAAAGTGCTGCACACAGGTGCTGCAGTCATACTTTCAAAAGGCCTGTATAAATGCATTTGTTGCACCACTACCTGTACTCTTCATGTTCTTGTTCCTGCTGGCAGAATTGTAGACTGGACCTGCCAGGGCCAGAGCCCTCATGTCCTCAAGGATCCTTCATTGTCCAGCACGGTCATGTAGCAGTGTCTGCCCTTTTTGCCTCTGCTTTCTGTTAAAGTCACTTGGAGACTGATGCGTTTCACTGGTAGCTGGGTCATATTTTGAAACTTTCTGTGACCCTCACTCGCTGGCATCATTTAATTAACTGTGCATAATCTGACAACTTCAATAAGAAATATTGTAGTCTACATTATTTGAATTCACTCTTTGGCAGAAAGTGTCCTTATTCTTTCAGCTTCTGTAATACATTTTGAACAGCATGGAACAATTTTGAGTACCATATCTATATATGAAAGAGTGTTCTTACAGATATTCAACCTGAAGATGTCAACACATTGACCATTTGGAAGGTCTTCTACTGAGCTGTGGGATTATAAATGAATGGTTAATTTGCTTAAGCTCTTTCTGTTGCCTTACAGTGCCCTTTTTCTCCTTACTGCCTTTGTCATCAGCTAGTGCTCTTCCTTACATTCCCCAAAATTTGTCCAGCTGTAAAAGGAACTGTCAAGTGAATCAGATGTGTCACTTGTAATTCAACAACTCGTGAATGAATCACTGATGCAAAGGCACACTGTAAGATGATGTGTTTATCCATGGCTAGAGAATCAGTGTGTAGAAAGCTAAAACTGATGATGAAGAGATCCAGTCTTGCCATGAAAGGGACTAAGACTAAGCACTGACCAAGAAGTGTATCTGAAATGCTCTGACACTGAGAAGCTTGATCTTTGGCATTCCAGAAAGAGCCTTATTAAAGCAGGAGGTTCCCCAGTTATGTGCACATGGTTCTGCTTTCTTAGTAGTCCACTGTTCAGAGTAATAATTCGGAATAGGAGACATAGAAAAAGCAGAGCTAGGCAATGAATCTTGCTGAACTCAACAGCAAAACACCTGTTCATTTACAGAGAAAAGAAGCTGCATTTCCAGGCAAATTTATTGCTGACATCGGCAATAGCATAAGGGAGAAAATATATGTCTTGGAAAATGTTTTCCACTGATTTTCTGTTTTATGGATGGGAGCAGTTGTGTGTTGTTTTATGAAAAGAGATGGTGACCTAGAAAAAAATTAGCAGGAAAAAGTAGGACGTAGAAGAATTTGTTTTACTCTTAATTACTACTTTCCTGCATTTTCTCCTTCTGTTCAGTCAACAAAGAAATTGCAAAATGATAATAGTGTATTTGAGATAAAAATTAAGCTGAAGAAGAATTATAAGATAGTAAAAAGGCAAATGTGTCTCACAGTGGAATAAGATTGGGAAACCAGGAAAAGAGTCAGAAAAGACAAATATTTCGAAACATAAATTTTGCCAACAGAAATTGTTGTTCTTTATAATAACAAATATTATCATATAAACATTTTGTAAAGAAAGAAAGTAATCTATTAACATATTGTTCCACATTTAATTCTTGAATGTTTATAATGTTTCTGTGGAAACGCATGAATCACAGTATTGAAAGGACATATATGGATTGAGCCTACACCTGAGCATTCAGATGACTTATAACAAATTTATTACTTCAAAATTGCTTCCTCTGTTATGTAAAAGACATTACTATAGGCCAATTAACAGAATAATTATCAGGGATGCAGTATCTAATTGGCTTAATTAGTTGCATGCTGGCCAAATTTCATTGTGTATATTTATCTGAATTCAAGCTTTGAGTTTTACAGAATAGAGACTATGACAAGTTCTTACAGTGATTCTCTCATACAGTAACCTACACTTAATTTCAAAACATGAGCATTTTAAAATAAGCCTAACATTGTGAAAGCTTTCATGCAGCATCAAAATCACAAAAAATCATACAAATAAGCACTGATTTTTCTACTACCAAGATGCTTAATCATGCTGTGAGGAAGGGCAAAATTCTTATTCCATAGAAGACATTGGAAAAATTCAAATGGATTTGCAAAGCCTTAGCTCTGTTATTTCGTTTGCTGTACACGTTAGGTATCTGAAGGATTTACATGGTCACTCACCACCTTTGTTACCCAGTGCCTTCCAAATCAAATTTTGAACAACAGTGCAATACCTAAAGGAACCTCCATTTCAATAAGACAAGAAAAAAGTCAAGTGTCTGTCTCAAAATGACTGAATCTCATTGCAGAACTACTGTGACTTAGGAATACTTTTGTCCATGACTGTTACTCCGCTGTGAGGCCCCTGGTAAAGTTTATTAGAATGACTTCCAGTTCTCACACATGAGGAAGAAAATAAGCTTCCTCTCTCATTTTCTTCTCCCTCAAGCTCTTTAACCTTTGAAAAAGAAACATATGGAATTAAATTTGCATTGGGTAAAATATGGTACATTCACAGAGCATTATTTCTAGTTGCTGGATTAGACAGAGACAGCTGCATGAGATGTCTGTGTCCTTCATCTGGAATTCAGCAACAGCATTTCAATCAGTGCAACCAGCTTCCTTCCACTGTCTGCCTCAGAGGTCACTGCAGATGCCTAAAAAATAAAGCTGGTCATTACTATCCAACATAAAATATTTATAGCAAGAAGTACGTTGACAAAAGGCATTTCATATAGCACAGGGCATTTAATTTCAGTTCAAACGCCAGCCTGTGAAGTTACTGAGGGCTTCAGGTTTTTTTGTCTCTTACATCTATCTCCTGTTATCCTCCTTGATAATATTGTGTGCTTATATTCTGAAAAATACTCCGTTGACACAACCTTGCACTAGAATCCACAAAAGTACAAACACAGTATTTTTTGTATCTCACTGCTGATCTTTATTATTTAAACCTACAGGAATACCATGTTTTTATAGCTTGGATTTTTGCTGAACCAAATTAATGAAAATATTGCACTGCAGAATACCTGGAAACAGCACTGGAGAAATTTCATTTTCTCAGCATTTCATTGCTAGTAAAATTGATGTGGTTGCACCATTCTGCAGCAGTGATTTGTGAAGGAAATGGTGAGGCTAAATGTACTGAAAATCTGACATGTGCCCTGAGCAACAAAGCAACTCAAGGCAAATATTACAGTATTACTGACAACACCAGTAATGCTTGCTTAAGCATTTGCTTCATAAACATTAAAATGGAGTATTAAAAAAGAAAAAAATCACACCAGTCTTTCTGCCTGGATCAGCTTTCTTGTGCTGTTTATCTCTATTCTCTTTTAAAATAGAAGCTTGTCTGCAATAGCTGCTTATGAGCCTTGGTGTTCTCTTCAGTGGCACCTCTTGCCAGATGCCCTTGTCCTTGAAGGTTTTCTCCTTGATGTAAGGGAGAATTTTATTATTACTTGCCTTCCAATATCACCTCCCACCCTCAGAAACTGCACAATGAAGAAACCACGGGGAAGTTTCTGACCCAAGACAGTATATTCTGTCCTGTAGCACTGCAGAAAAGGCATGTTGCTGGCAGGTGAGGGTGCTGGGTTTGTTCATTCATGGAGGTTTGTGTGGTTTTCATTTTATCCAGTTCACTGGCAAACTCAGGCTAAGGGATCTGAAGTCCTAAGGCCAGAGAGACTGGACATACTGTTTGCCCAGTGTCGGATAGCCTGGGAGGCACCTCAGATGCCTTGAGAGACTCATTGCTGGTGATTAATGACTCAAACATTCTACCACTTCCAGTAACCACATTGGTCCTGTAAGACACTGGAGTATAGGTGCTAATGGTTCAAACAACAGGCTGGGTGCTTTTCTAGTGACGCACAGAGTGGCTTCCCAGGTGCAGAAGGGCCTGAGGCTACAAACTAGGTTTCCAGATAAGGGAAAAGGCTGATAAGAGGCAAATCCTTCCAGGTGAGATAAGTCCTTCCTATCATGCCAATGTCCTCTCTCACCTGATGACTCAGCTGTGAAAACTCCCCTCCCAAGTACTGGGACATTCACTGGTAGGATGAAGGATTCACCTTGGCTGATGGGCCATGATTGATTCAACTACACTAACTTCAGAGACAGCAGCAGCATCTAGGAAGATATAAAAGATGTGGAAAGGGTCCAGTGATCCAGTATTACCTCATTCAGGGGAGGTACAGGGGGCATTCCCACCTAGCCTCAGCATAATAAACCGACGTGGTATCTTGCAGACTTTTTCCCTCACCACTTGATGGATACCATCTACAACCACCATCTCAACAAGGCTGCAATCACTGAGAAGACTGGAAGAGGACCAACAAGATGTTGTTGGAATCTACAGAGTCATGATATTTTTCTACTTCATATGCTTCTCTGACACTCTCTTTTTCTTCCCCCTCCACTGTTTCCTCTCTCTCTTTCTACCTCTTGTCTGCTGTCCGCGCTGCAATCCTTAACGGCAGCTGAATCAACAAAACCCATAATTATAACTCAGATCCAGCATAAAAAAAATATGCCTCCATGTTTATCTCTTGTTCTGGTGACATCTGCTTGCAGAGGCCAGGTGAAATCCTCAGGTTTCATGGTGTGATTCTGTAGCAGTTTCACAACAAGTGTATTACAAGATTATACTAAATTCAGAGACAGAGCTGTGTAAAGCATCCTCTCTCAGATCTTATTTTGCTTTCATTTCCCATCAGTTCTGTCAATATTCTGTCCTCAGTACCCTCACAGATTTTATCCAGCTGGGATTCATGAAAAAGAGCATGGAGGAAAGCCTGCTCTCTCCTAAAGATATGTCAGCTTGGAAAAATCTGGGGAGTTTTCCAAAGAAAACTGACAGGAGAGTTTAAGTCACTATTGGAAGTGACAGGAGGTAGACATACTCTTTACAAAGTAGCTGCAGTGGCTAAACCTCTGACTGTCAACACTTTCAAAAGAAAGAATGACTGCTTTTCCTCATATGAGTTTTTGAATTTAATTACCAAGAAAAAACAGTGGCAGCTGAGCACCATTGGTGGCAACTCTGTAGCTGCCTATTGGTACCCACAGGAATAATTAGAGAAAACTGGAATGCTAAATGTCAAGATTAGGGAGACATGTACAGAGTTTTAGTTGAAAAGCTTAAGTAAAAATTCTGTTACCCTGAAATAGATTTTTAGTGCTCTGAAGGGTTCATAATCTCAATGCACATTTGAGCACATTAGAAGTGGCTGAAATAAAAAAGAAATGAAACCTTATGTTTTCAAGTGCCCAGAAAATAAGCTGAAGGATAAGTCATATAATCCTTGAGGTGCACTGAGTCTCCAGGCTGTAAAGCTGCATCAAGAAGTAGCAACTCTGGTTGTGGTTGGAGCCACAGTTTCACAGAGGAAGCATCCAGGGGACACCCAGTGCCAGCACGGCTCAACCCGGACAACACTCAATGACGAAGAAACCTGCAACAGCTCACAGCTGGCAGGAAATTGATTTTCGTTCTTTTTATAATTTTTTTAAGGATAAAAGTGAGGGCTTCGTTTCTATACACTGAGAGAATGTTTGAAGAAAAGGTTTGAAGGGCATTATTAAGAAAGAGAAGAGGAAGGAAAAGGCAAAACACTGACTTCTCCAATTCTGGAATGTCCTTTCAAAACATTTTTCTTATATTTCCCTGTCACTGAAGAAGTAGCTACAGCACTAAAGCCAACAGTAATCAGTTATAAAGAGAGCAGAAACCAGACCAAACCAGGTATTATCCTCACAAATTAAGCTCAAGAAAATAAGATATCCCACATGTATAAAAAGGCTAAATCTCAACAGCAAATCACAACCATGTTGTGTGCCCTGGGTGTTAGTGGCAAAGGAAGTAATAGCTCCCAACACTCCCAGCTGCAGAACTCAAGAGCAAAATCCGGAAGAAAGAGGAAGAAAACAGATGGAAAGGCAGCAGTGGCTGCATACCTCTGAGCATGCAGTGCAAGACCCTCCTGGCCCACCTCAGTTGTTTGACTCAATCTCTACTAGGGTTCAGAGACACCAAGGCTATTCTGCTTTTGATAGAAGTGACCATGTTTTCACCTCCAAAGAGGCGTCGGGAATGATGGTTTGGATGACACACCGGTGACTCAGGAACCACAGCACTAACTCTGGTGTGAGAGGAATTGTCTAATACTGATAGCAGTAACATGTCCCATCAGCATATCCTATGCCCTATGGGCACAGTTTGCCTTCTGACTGGTGATGTTTGTGTGCATGGTCTCCTCCCTTCAAAAAGGAGCCCTACACTCTTTTTAAACAATGAACTAGAAATGCCAGAAGTTATGAGAAAGGAGTGGAGACTAAACCAGAGAAATTACGTAGTTTATATGTATTTAAAGATGTGTGTATGAATTCAGACTAACAGGTGAAAAACCTACTGGGTATTACAGAATTTGTAAATAACATGATTACAAAAGAAACAAACAGGTTTGGGTTGGGGCTGTTTTTTGTTTGGTTTTTGGTTTGGTTGTTTGTTTTTTTTTCATAGCATCTTAAAAGCTAGAGAAAGATGGATATAGGTATTGTCTTTCTCAATAACCATGAAAATGGGATTGTTCCCTACTGAGACACTGAAGGGTGGCAGTAACAGACCTGTGTACACTGGGCTTCTAGTACGTCCTGGTGGACACTGCTGAATAATATTGCATGTTCACAAGTGCAGGGGTCTTTCTACTATTAGCTTGGCTTCCAATTCTGATTGTCACCACGACTCCCCTATTTACATATGTGTAACATTTCCCAAAGACCATACTTTTCACAGGTTTTTGTTTGTAATCATTGCCTAAACAAACCATACACGTTTACTTCCACTAATCTTGCCTGACAATCTCCAACACTTTTGCCTTCATTGCTTCTCAAGTCAGCCCTAATGATTTCAACTATTTGAGAGGATGCAGTAATATTCTACAACAGATTTCTGACTGTGGGAGTAAAAGTAATGTAAAATCCCTGTATTTCTTCTGCTTTTGCATTTGGTTTTGCAGACTGAGAAATACTTCTCTCAATCTGTATCTTTATGTGAATCATGTAGAAGTGGAAGTCCAGCTGAGGCTTTGGCAGAAAGGAAGGATTGCTTCAAGTGCTCTACCGCATCATGACACGCTTGATTTGTGTTTGTTTTTTGACCTGTTAAAAGCTGATGATTCTTATCTGTGCTACTGCTGCCTGTTTCATTGCCCCAGCCCCCTCCCAACACTACAGTTGATTTTTTCAGTCAATGGGTAGAGATTTTCTTTTATCTTCATTGAATCACAGCCTATTTATTTCAGGCCATTTAAACTCACTTAGATCTCATTTTCATTGAGATCCTTTTGAATGCCACTCCTTTTATCTAAAATATTTTCAATCCTTCCCAGTTTAGACTTGTATGAAAATATATCAGGCATCCTCTCTCATTTTTCAACCAAGTCTTTATTCATTGGTAGGCAACACAAGACTGAAGCCCATACTATGCTACTCAGTATGTGCGACCAAGCTGGAGGTGAACCAGTGATTGCTATTCCCTGTGGTTGGTTTTCTCAAGACCTGTGTCATGGGTTTTGGTAGTTCCCTTTGGACAGCATTGCACTAGTCTGACTATGAGCATGCACGGGGACTGTGCAAATAAACACACTAAAGTGGAGATATTACATCTCTACTTTATCGCTTTACCAAAGCGATTTACACCATCATTGAAGGTCTGACATGATCTTTTCTTGGCAAATCCATGTTGCCAGTTACTTACCACTTTATGAAGTTCTTGGCATTGTGGCAGAATGTGTATACGTTAGCAAAATGCTGATAGCACAATTTGGTTGTATCTCAGTGGCAGTAAGTCAAGAGAGGACCTCCAGCACACTTCTGGTTTTCTGCATTTGTCATCTCTATCAATATCATCACTCAAAAAACCCCATGACTGCCCTCCCTCCCCTCTGTTTGAAGAAGAGCAGACAAAGAAATGTGGCCAAAAATTTTAGTGTGACTCCTCGCTTCTCTTAGCTGAATATGCTCACCCACACATGGATCACTTGTACCCCTAAGGACATTCTGTGCAGAGAGATCTTTGTGTGTTGCTCCTTCAGAAAAATCACAGCAAAATCTGACATTTTGCAAGGTTAATGGTTTGACTGACCACTTCATGTTAGTTGGCATTGAAGCAGCTGTGCAAACTCTTTTCTGATGGTCTGGGGATAAAGATGGGAAAGAAGGAGCATGAGGAGAAAGGACAGGGTTATAAATGTTTAGGCACAGGAATGTGCAAAACACATGAGTAATATGCATCATTAACAGAGATATCACAAATGCCTATGGAGGGTACATGAGAAGACAAAAACAGCCAGAGCTGTGTGTTAATTGCAGAAGTGCAGTGAACACAGCTGTAACTCATATTTATGTTCATTTCTTTGTTCATTTAAAAAATGTTGTACCCAAATGTCTGGCTTTTACCTTTCTGAAGAGAGGAGAAAATACTCCACCTGAATCCACGTGGTCTTGTGCTTTAACAGTAATGGCAGACAAACCAAAGTGGGACGGGAAATGTTTGGAAGTGGATCTGTCTTCTCCATTAAACAAAGTTCTAATCCTACCAGCATAAATGCCAACACATGAACACTGGATTCTATTTATGCTGCTTCTGGTCAGTGAAAAGCCATGGGCACAGCTTGTGGGGTTCTGAGCTTCTCAGGTAAATCTTGCTTTTGCCCAACTGAGCACAGGACCAGAGCCACTGTGGGTACCAGCCCACCAACAAGAATAAAATCAGTACTGCCTTCTCCCTACTGTTATTCCTCTCTGTAAAAATTTTGAAAGAGGAAGTTGAAACATGATCCTTCTCCCTTACATGAACATTCTGCCTCTTCTCTTCTTTTTTTTTTGTTTTTTTTTGCCATACTACAGTGTTTTGCATTTCTTCCCATCATTAATCCATTTGCATGAAATACTGAACTGATTAATGTGGCATTTTCCACTAAACTGTTTCAGGAAATGCTGCACCTTACCAGTGGGAAGCTTTTGAATAATTTAATCTCCTTAGTATAATTAAAATTATGTTCTGAAGTTAGTACCTCTTTTCCCTGGAGACACTCATCAAAATGTCAAGTGTTCCTTCTAGTGGAACAGCAGTCCCATACTACAAACAAATATATTTATCCACTGTTGCTTGCAAGTAGGAGACCTTTACCTCTGTTCTTTGTCACTTCATTTTTTAACATGACCAAATAGTGCACAAAATATTGAAGTCTTTATGCACAGAATGACAGAATATTTTAAAAAGCTTGAAGAAAAGAAATGAAGCACCATAGTTAACAATTAGAAGTAATTTTTTTTTGTATATTAGTAATGATTTAAGTGTGACTCTTAAAATTAAGTTTAAATGCTTATTTAAAATCAGAACAAATATTATGAAACAAAATGTTTGCTTCCCCTAGGTTTCTCAGGGTACTATTTTGCCTTAGAGAAAAGCAGGATTGTGGTGCCACCATCTGGACATCTGCAGCAATTTTGTCTGTAGATCAAGTTTCTGACAGCTGCTGGGACTGAATCCACAAATTTACAGCTGAGTCTTGGGTGAAACTCTATTTCAAATGATAAGGACTGGCCTTTTCCTGCAACCTTCAGCCCTGGGCCACATGACAATAATCATCTATTCTGAAATCCAAAAGTACCAGGTGGAATGTATGTCCACAGCCACATTACTTTGTAGTGTTGGCCAGATTTTACAGAATGTATTTGAGATTCTTTTATTTGCTTTTATTAATTTAAAAGAAAACCCAGCTAGAAGTTATGGTATGCATTTAGGGAACTGAATAAATTTCAGCTATAACTCACATTATGTATGAAGGACTTGCATCTGTTCAGCATGTTATTACTATTTATAATTGCTCTTCTTGTTCAATTTGGATATAAAGTACAGTACAGTTTAGCTGGAGATAAAGATAAGACAGTTAAATATCTGTTAACCATTAACTTCCTCTAAACTGAGCTAGAGATAAAAGATAGAACAGTTAAATACCTGTTGATCATTAGCTTCCTCCTCCTAAGCTGTCATATATAAGCCATTGAAGTTACTATAAGGAAACAGTGTATGTGCAATAAGCAACACAACATCAAAGCTAAATACTGTCCTATCTAACCTAGGCCACTGGGAAGTATGCATCTAGTCTAAGTTCATCAGGTAAGATCCTCCCTAATCACCAAGGACAGAGACACACTGCTGGAATTCTTTCCCCTGCAACAATTTCCCAAACCTCATGCAACAAACTGCCCTCTGGAAAAGCCCATCTGTCCTCACCAACCCTAGACACAGCCGGCATACCCTTCACATAGGCCTAGCAGAAGCAATTTCTCTATGTTGTACAACAGAAATTAAATGAATGAGAGCTTTCAGGTACGTCTTTGGAGGAAAACGGTTCTCTAACCAAATCTGTAATGATGTTGCATTTATTCCCAGTGGTGGCATTTACATACATATGTATTAGTCATAACTACTCTGTACTTCCTGCAGCTAATCCTCCTGTTTATCGCTTCGCTTGCAATGCTCCTATTATAAGATCACCAGACACGGGGGGAATGACTGTCTGACAACACTGATTAGTTTAATGCATAACATAACTTCATTAGTATCTTGTAAGTACACTTGACGTTCAAACAGTCCCATTTCATAGTTTGCAAACACTTCAACCCTAGCACATTAATGCCATGCAAGGTTAGTTGCTCTTACTAATCCATTAAAGGAAGGCTATTGCTTTTGTATGTAATGGAAAACCACAACAAATTTCTTGCATTTATTGGTCTATTGTATGAAGCATTCATAGTCTTTAATCTGTTAATGAAGTTTTAAGCTGAGCCTCGTTAAACCCTACATGCTCTTATTTTGTATATGCCCATGAAGTCTAAACCCCACAGCATTCAGCAGTTGCCTATGCACAGGCAGACAAATAGCAATGCAGCCACCCACTCATCCCAAGGATGCCTTTGGGAGATTGTGCCACCAACATGCATGAGCTTTCTCTCTTCTGATAAGCCAAATTTGTCAAGGATCTGTTTGGTGGGGCTTTTTAACCCTTTATCAAGAAAATAAACCTCTATGGTCTTAGTTGTTTAAATAATCTTGAGCGTGTCAGTCATACACCATGATGGTGTATGGGATGATTCTGAAGGATGAGTTATATGGTATGGTTCTGGACTCAGAAGTACCACAAACACATGTTCATCACAGCAGTTATTAGCTGTTGCAGGAGCCCCACAGTGCTCCTGTCATGGACCAGCCTAGACCCTCTTAAAGGGCTCCTGGAGCACGTTCAGCCACCCCTACTGCCACCCTGCTGAGTATCTCAATTGGTCCTTCCCACCTGCACCTGGTCTGGGCATGGCTGTCCCACATCTCTTCCAACCCAGAGTGTAAGAAGTGTCTTGGCTGGCATGGCCCAGAGCCAGGCAAGCCAGCCTGCCTTCATGTGTAGATCACAGGAGAGCAGCCCAAGGTGGGTATTCCACTGAGAACAGGCTCTTAATAGTGATTTTTTTCATTCCTCAGCTTCCTCAGAAGGGTAGCTTATTTATTTACTAGCATTTTCTTTATCTGTAGAATGAGGATTACAGTATGTCCTACTTGTACAGCTCATGTGGAGAGCTAAGATGATTAAATAGTGGATATTTGTAAAGGGATGTGTCATGATTTAACCCCAGCCAGCAACCAAACACTACATTTAGTCCCCCCAGTGGGAAGGGGAAGAGAATCAGAAGAGTAAAAGCTAGAAAACTTGTTTATTGAGATAAAGACTGTTCATGTAAAGCAAAAGCCATGCACGCAAGCAAAGTAAAACAGGAAATTAATTCAGCATTTTGCTTGGGCAGGCAGGTGTTCAGCCCTCGCTGGGAAGGCAGGGCCCCATCACATGTATTGATGACTAGGGAAGACAAACAGCATCCCTTCAAATGTCTGCTTCTTCCTTCTTCTTCCTTCAGCTTTGTATGCTGAGAATGATACCATATGGTATGGGATATCCTTGTGGTCTACAGTCCCTACTGTGTCACCTCCCAGCTTCCCATGCACCCCCAGGAAAGGATGGGGGTCTTGCAATAATAAGCAGACGGGACTCAGTTTCTTTGTGCAGGAAAGCTCCTTCTTTATTCACATAACTCATTGTTACACAGTTTTCACAGACCTCGTGTTGAGCTCCCACTGGTTAGTAGTTTTCTTGCTATTCAATTAATTGGTTAGTAATGGGCATTTTACATTTCCATCAAATATCTCTATTCTTGGATTGTTTACTTCAGTGATTATTGTCTTTGCTGATTCTCATGGGACAGATTCATTTTTTATGCAGGTGCAAACTTATTTTTCTCTCCAAGAACAGGTTGCTGTGTTAACGGACTTTTCATTCCTCTGATTCTTTCTTATGGGAACTTTCAAGGTGCTGCTAGCTTAGCTAAAGTAGCAGGGCCTAAACCATATTTTACAAGACCTTTCTTTTATAGTATCTCTACCTATCTGCAACATGGGGGAAGGTGTTTTTAAGATTTATTTCTCTTCACATTATCCTACTCTGATTTAATTGGTAATCAATTCAATTCATTTCACCAAGTTAGTCTGTTTTCCACATGAGAGTGATCAGTGAGTGACCTCTCCCTGTCCTTTATCTCAGCTCCGAGACTTTAATTTTAGTTTCTCTACCCTGTCCACTTGAGGAAGGCAGTGATAGAATGGCTTTGATAGACACCTGGCTTTCAGCCAGGGTCAGACCACTACAAGCACAAATCCAAAACATAGTCATATACTAACCATTGTGAAGAAAAATAACTCAAGCACAGACAAAACCAGCACAGTATGGTATAGAAATTATGGATTTGAATTCTGGGGTAGGGAACTAGCTAAGAAGTGGAATATTTTCCTCTTTTCATATCTCAGCAATGTAGCTATACATGACAGGAACACTAATCTGTAAGGCTGAAAATACCGTGTCCTCCTGAAATATAAAATAAATCTTAAATATAGAAGAGCCCAAAGTAATGACATCACTGTTTTCCAAATTCATAAGGATGTCACTGAATGCAGTGTTTCAACTGTGGTGGAAAATAGTGTTTCTCAGTGGGTACAAATGGAAGCATCAATCACCTGCAATAGTTACACCACTTTCTGCAGCAGAGGAAACCTGGTCATTTTAGATACACCTACTATACTAGTGTGAATTTATTTCATCCTTGAGTCTCTGGTGGAGTTTGTAACAGTGGATCCTGCCGAGTTTTTTTTTACAGGATGCTACACAGGCTGTTAGACTTCTCAGTGTCACACTTACAGGCTCACCGTATGAAAGAAAATGGCTCAAATTACTAAATATAAGACTAAAAGGTCTAGAGAGAGACAACGTACCAAAATAAACTCTCATTGTTTTAATATATAGACTGCATATAAAGTACTTTTGGATGCTCTTAGAACTACTACTGATACATATTCGTAATCTCTGAATTTACAATATGGAATGAAGAATAATACAGAAATGGAGTTCTAACAAAAAAAAGTAAGGTAAAAATTATTGAAGGTGCTGTGACAAATATACATTTAGTTATTGTGTTCTTATCAAGAAGTATAATATGATAATGTTCCTCAGAAAGGACACAGAGAAAGAGCTAATCTTGACCTTTTAATTTGAGGGAAAGAAAAAACAAGTATGAATATTTGTATTAGAAATACTGATATGTATTTCCTCCAGAATGAGGTGAAAGCCTATTCAACCTTATGCAAAACTAATTTTAATATTTTAAAAGATGCTTAGCTTGCATCTGTTGACTTTTGGTTTGATTTGGGGTATTTTTTTGTCTTACTGGTATTATTAATTTCTAGGATTTCAATCTCCTGAGGCTACTCAGTGGTCCATTTGCAGATCCTGCTGTAATTAGCCCTGCTGATAGCAGACTGGTGATGGCACTGCTCTTGCAGGTCAGAAAGAAGAATGTCAAAATGGACATAATCTCACCCATTTCCAGAGAGGGGATCTGGATTATCAGAAAATCTGTACTGGCCACTTAGGGAGTCACTTTTTATAGACTCTTCTTCAACATTTTGGCACTCTGCAGCTGATGTGTGGTTTGGAGAATAAGTATTTATATCTCATCCAGATCTGAGACCTCTCTAATGTAGCAACAGGGGTTCCCATCTCAGGAAACACTGAATACTTCTTAACTATCATATGACTCCCATCAGTGCAGTGGATGTCTGTTTTAAACTGGGATCTTTTAAGCTGGATAGAGGGAAGCAAAGACTTTTACCTCAAAGAAGTTAATATATATAATACGAAATAGCATTTTTCTTTTTCAGCATTTTTGTCCCCTGGATTCCTATCTTGACTGCTTTGTAAAGGTGTTCCATTTCACAACACTGCAATGTCTGCCACGCTGTTTTTACAACCCCAAACCATCTGCCTTGGCTCATTGCTGAGCATGGACAAAATGGGCAGTGTCCCCTGTGCAGAGGATGCCAACCCAGCCTGGCTGGACCCCTCTCCACACTCACGAGTTGCTCGGTGTGCCCAGACCTCCTCACATTCTCCCTGCCCTTGCCTGCTTCCAACCTGCTCTGAGTCACCCACACAATCAGACACCCACACAATTAGACTTCCACCTTTGTTTAATCATTACTCAGAGTCCTTTAATTTAAGCTGTCTGCACTTTGCACTTCCAGGCACAGATTTACGTGGGCACAGCACGCAGTCACTGCCAAGCAGCCGAGCTCCTGCACCACACACAGGCAGGATTGCTTGCCTGTCTCTTTCAGTCAGTATTTGCCTTTATGTGCATGCAACAGTTTTCCTGTACTGTCTTGCTCCCCATGGAAGACCACAGCCTTCCTATGATATTAGGTTCTCCCTAAGGCTGGTGATGAAGCTTTGGTTTCTGCAGAAAAAAAAAATCTTGTGAAGTTCCGTGTGGTATAAATCAGTGCTTAGATACTGCGAGGGTGAATGCTATGAAAACATACCCAAATCAGCATTGAATTTGACCCTTTTTTTTTCTTCCACACAGTCTGTTGGGCACTCAAAGCTTAAATCTATTCCTTTCACTAATGTAAGCATCCTGTTAAAGGGCTGATTTATTATAGTACTGCTCATGAGCATTTAGATTATTAACACTTAAAATGTATTTTTAATTTATTTTAGGAAAATTACTAAATTTGAGAAATTAACCTCTGAAAATGAGATTAATTTTGCATAAATATATTCACGAACATAATGTTTCTGGCTTCAACAAATTTAGTTTAATAAGGACATTTATGATTATGTCATATATCAAGAAAAGAAACCTGAATTACTTAACTGGGCTCTAAAACTCAGCAAAATTGTATGATCCTGAAATATTTAAGTTCCCACTGTAATTTTTTTTGAGATACAAATAAAGAAATGCTTTGAACTGTCTATAAATCTATCCTACCAAATGTTGAATTAAGCTGTGAAAAATGGCTTATCCTTAAAGAAATATGGAAGAGTGTTTGAGAGCTGAAATCAGTACCTCTCTCAGCTCCA
Source organism: Promerops cafer (assembly GCA_013398275.1). Taxonomy (NCBI): domain Eukaryota; kingdom Metazoa; phylum Chordata; class Aves; order Passeriformes; family Nectariniidae; genus Promerops; species Promerops cafer. The sequence goes on from VZSE01000361.1 coordinate 100,946, forward strand.
GTGCAGAATATCACAAGCAAGCACATTCTTAACAATAGCCACCTCTTTCCAAATATAAAGCTGAAGCAAGAGAAGTCTGACATCTGCTTTGCCACCAGATCTGTACAAAGCAATTGAAATACCTCTGAAACACACCCATTTCCACTCACAGTTTTCACTGTTTGGCCATGGCTTTGCACCAACATAACCAAAAACAGATCTTATCCCCTAAATTCAGTTTTGATTGCAAGTACCTCCCTGTAAGAGGAAACAACATGGAGAACCTTTGAACTAAATCTTTTACTCTACTTTTGAAAAGGTTGTCACATCTAGATTTTAATTGGTATCATTCAACGTCACTTTGGCTCTATAACTGTTTGGCTTAGAATATACTCACTGAGGGAAAAAATGACCAAAGGGTTTATGAAACTAGTTCCTGAAGAATTTATTTTTAAAACCACAAAAATACGTAACTTACCAAGCTTGAACTTGCAGGATGGGTTTGAATTGGCAAGTAATATGGGATTATAGAAATGAAAAAGTTTATCTGAGTATATTTTCTTCCTAAGGATAAATAGTGATTACACTAATAAAGACAAAAATTCCAGAAGAGAATACATCCATAAGGTTAAAACAAGATGTACAGGTGAATTCTGACATAGTGGCTACTTTTAGCCTGGGCCAGATATCTTCCTCTTCACAAAGAGGAGTCTACATGGTGGTTGACAAAGCCAGTGCCAGTCCATCCTCGTGCTCTTGCTCACCTGCCACCAGCCCTCATCCAGAACCCACCCAGCCACTGCAGGGTGGGTATGAAGCATGTCTCCAGGCACTCACCAGAGCCAGGGGTCACCTGCCTACTGTTCAGCATCCCCCAGGTACTGAGTGCATCATTGCATCCTGTCACATGCTGCATGATTTATCAGATGCTGGTGAGAAACCCTGTCACCAGGACAGAAGACTCAGGATCTTGTGAATCCAGCTTGAAACCATCACTACAGACATCAGAGCTTCCATGAGGATGAGGGAAGACCATGCCTGGAACTTGATGTATTTCCAGTGCACAGCATCACAGTGTGTGATTTCTGAGCCTACATGAATTAATGCTGTTCCTCTGAATGGGTCTGCTCAAGCCCCATGTGCATCCTTTTTCAAAATCTGTCCTTCTCCCTGGCCTGTGTGGTGGGTGCTCCCACCAGCACCAGTTGGGGCTGTGGTGGCTGCACCCAGCTTACTCTGGACTTTGGGGCAGGATGAAACCTGGCAGCCCAGGGCTGTCTGGACCAGTGACCCACACATCTTGCTGCTGTGCAACTGTGACTGTAAGCCATAAACCTGAGCAGCCCAGGGCCCGGGGGCCGTCCTGCAGGGGGCTGGGCTGCCCACCAGGATCTCCTCCTGCACAGGAATGCCCGTCCATGCTAGGGCTCGAGGGTGAGTGATTCCCTGCAGCAGCACGTTCCCAGTAAGTGATTAACTGCCTCTAAACTCTGACATCTCAGCTGAGTGACACAAAGGATTGATGGTGTACATATCCTGAGACATAAACCACTGTCCAAGTCTGCGCCGCTAGGATTGGATCCAGCCCCACCGAAACTCCTCTCTGAGAAGTTCAGGAAGCAAGGAGGCCCTGTCTGAAACTCATGGCTCAATGAATGGACCTCCCTGACAGCTTTGTCTGACTCTGCCCTCTATGCTGTAAATAGTCGAGGGTACCTTGCCATTGCATCTTGTTAGAACACAGCCACATCTACTGCTGAAATTTGCTACATCAATAAAGCATATTGTGTCTTCTCTTACAAGTGAAGAACATCACTCCACCTGCAACAGACTGTCTTCAAAAGTACAGTTTCACAAATCCACCAGCAGTTCCTCTTCTTTCCTATATTTCATGTTACCTATGTGCTTTCCTACTGTATATCCTGCCTCCGGAGTCCTTCAGGAGGTAAGACTGGCAGTGGGGGGAAAAGGCCCCAGTAATGTCTTGAGGGCCAAGAGGTCACAAATTTATTAATTCCTTCAAGAATTCTGACAGCACAAATTTATTAATTCCTTCAAGAACATTACAAAACTGACCATTTTTGGTCTACACCAAGAGACAAACAATAAAGGAATTTTGAGGTAACGTGCACATTACAAGCCATCATGGCAAAGTATTAGCAACAAGATAAAGCCAGAAGATGACAATGACATCCCCTTAGGAAGCCAGGAAACAAACATTTTCTAGGTCAATAAGCCCTATCCCTTTCCATGAGGAGTCCAGGCTACAGATGATGTGTTTTCAAGATTGGAGAGGCCACATATTATCTACTATAGCAGAACAAGTCAATAACATGAACTTACATGAGTAGTGTGAACTTGCCTTTAACAAGTCAGGTAAGATCCAACAGAGGCTCTTCATTTTACCCGAGACCAAACAAAATCAAATAGAGGGCTCTTGTCCCTTGTTTAAACCCCAAGGACTTAAACAGGACAGGTTTCCAGACTTTTGCAGTTTGCTGATCCTTCCCTTGCAGTTGGCAAGTTTCCCATGGTTCTGTATGCCAATGTAAGATGCCTGGCAATAGCACTTACCTGCCAAAGACATACAAAAATTACCCTGAGACCTTGTTGTTTATGCCTCTGTTCAAGTTCAGAAAAATCAAATAGAGGAGTCTCTAGACCAGGATTCTCCTTCAGATGACAATAGCTGCATCTGGCATAAAATTTCACTTTTCAGGTGTTGGAGCAAGGCACAGTGGATTGATGTGATGTTGGGCAAGGCCCATTTTCCTTGATGGTGTTCCATCAGCCAGTTCCCTCTGCCCTGGATGTCAGAGATGTCCATAACACATCAGAAAAAGGCCTGTAGCCAGGGAGTGATGATTGAACTCTTCTTCTCAAAGTGTGTACCTTCATGCTTTCCTAGTGTCTTCCACTGTCCTGGTCAGCCAAGCAGCTGACCCTTCAAGAGCTAAACAGACATGGCTGAAGGAACTCCCCCTTCACCAGGGAGGGTGCCAGAATTTCCCTCTTATGAAAAGACAGTTCTGTATAATGATAAGGTTTTGAGCCCTGAAGCATGGTCAGTATAGGGGCATATGGGAAGGGAAAAAAGTCTAAAAATCCAAGTTTCTACAGCGAGGGAGTCAGCTGGCTCACACTGGATGAACTACAATTGCATGTGAAATTCAGTGATAATGGACTAAAAATGGAATCTGATGCCAGTAAAGATGTGTTAATTGAAGAATCTGACTAAAACTGTGACCTCCTCTAAAAGTAGCTCTGGATGCCAGACACAGCACCAGGAGCATCTCCCAAGCCCAGAGGGTGATTACACAGTTGAGCATTGAAGAAGTCTTGTCATGGGCTCTGAATGCCCAGCCATGGAGCCCTGGCTCATGGATAGAAAAGGATACAGCTTTTTTTTTTGTTGTTCAGAAGGAAGATAATTAATTTATTTCTCCTGAAGAGATCTACCACTGTAAATCAGAGAATCACAGAATGGGTAAGGCTGGAAGGGATGACAGTGGGTCCACAGATGGGGTATTGCCATTTTACTCATGAGCCATAGATGTGCAGGAAAAGAAAGGAGTGATTTTTTGTCATAGTCAGAAGAGACATGTCACATGATGGGTTGTCCAAGTAGAGGCAATTTATAAATTGTGGACCTGCTCTTAAGTATCCATTAGTGACCTACCTCCTTTCTCACTCAAATGTACTATTCACTCTAATTCACAAATGATTTTTCCCCAGCAGCATTAGGATTTAAAGCATCAATGCTTCTATTCAAAGCAAAAGAATACATTTGAAGCATGTGATACATATTACTAAAAAGTTTAAATCAAAACAGAATAGTAAATTTTGTTTTGAAGTGAATGACTTGAAGAAATCTTATTCTAGGGGGCAGTTTTATTTTACTTTTTGTCTCATACACAATGTACATATTGTGGAAATGTCCACAGTTCCAACAAAATACAGACTTCCCAGGGTCAGGCTCTGTTGTTCCTGAGCTGCTATGGTCTCTGCTCACCATGGGATGGGAGTAGAATGTGCCTGGCACAGCAACAATCTGGGAAGCTTACACACTGCTTCTTAAATGTAAACAATATTTCTTTCCAAATCCTTTTCTAATCCATGTCTGCTAAGACTGAGCAATAAAAATTCTAGCTTGACCCATCCAGACTTACAGATATTGTCTTGATGCTGAGCACAGGACATTTCTAGGAATTAACTTCCTCATGTGTTCTTTATTTAAGCAAATTACTATAAAACCAGTTTAGCTGACAAGTGCAAAGTGAGTGATAAGCCTAATACACTTCAATGAATTTTTTTTTTTTGTCAGTGTTTTTCTGATGGAAAGATCTTTCCTTGTTCATTTAAAAATCTTTGCATGAATCAAAAGACAAGTGAAATCAGGATTTTTAGATACAGCAGTCACCACTACAGGTCCCACCAAAACAATATAAAAAATAACTGTAAATGACAACAGGGATGATGGCTGAATTAACAGTTAGTGAAATTCTTGTTTCCTTGTGAGAATTAATACAAATCTAGTCATAGAATCAGTTCTTTCCTGGGAGTAGGATTGTTCAAAAAAACATTAGCCTGAAATGTTTCAGCTATCACTGAAACCACAGCGTGCTGAAGGAATGATGATCTCCTTCACAAGTTAGTTTTACAGAAGAGACTATGAGCTTGAACTAACCAAGCTACCTGCACATGGACCTAGAAAGAGAACAAAGTCTTAGGTTTTAGATTTTGCTGGGTTTAAATCCTTCAGATCCATGATTTCCAATCTCTTTCAAGTTACAGAGAACTACCAATACTCAAGACCTCTCAGGGAGCTTCACGATATTGACAGCAGTCTCCTGGACTTGAAACTGAAATTCTGTTGTTCTGTTTACCAGAACAGAATAACAGATTTTTTTTCTGTCTGTCACCCTGCAGCAACCCACTGAGCTGTCACAGGAGTGGCAGAGAGGACGGAACTGTTGGTTTTCTGTCATGCTAGCCAAAATGACATCTGTCTCTGTAAGGATTCACAAAAGAACAAAGCATGCAGCTAAACATAAAAGCATTCTCATAGATGTATGAAAGGATAATATATGCTGGCTGAGACTGAAGTCCTGATAAACTGAGATAATTTTTTCTGATAAACTTCTTGCTCACATTAATCCACACAAATCTAGCCCTCAATGAGAGTAGCATAACATTTCATTTACTTAAAAAAACAAAGAGTTTAATTACAAAAAATAATTTTTATGGGTCTATCTGCACCAGTGAGTGCCTTTGGAAAATGATGGGCACTTTTGAAAGCAATGAAAAAGAAACTGGGCTTGCAGGATTTTCCTGTTAGTCACAGGTCCGTTTTTACCACTCCCATGATATTTCCAGGTGTTCGGCTGAGTTTTCGCATGGCCATACATATACCAAACACATGTCAAGTGACCTGATTATTCTTCTTTAAGGAATCCTGCCTGCAGAGCCACAGCTCCTCATATGCCTTGCTGCTGCTGCATGGGATTACAGACAGCTCTTTATTATCCGTGACTCACGTCATGATGGGCTAATTGTACAAACGCAGCCACTGTATTGTGCAGCGCCTGTGGATCCAGCTCAACACTCCTTTGTTCTGTGCTCACTGCCAGGGCTGTTGTCCCATCTCTTGGGCAGTCAGCATTGCATACAAATACCTTGTGTTTTGCCACTAACTCTGCAGCTGAATTGCTAAACATGAGTGCTAAAACTTCAGTTTACTGAGGGTTTTACAAAGCCAGTGGGGTTTTGTTACTGCATCCAATGGGTTCAGGAATGTGCACTCCTGGATGGTTGTTCCCAATGGGGCCATTGCTGCTTGTCATGGTTCGACACTGGCCAAATGCCAGGCACCCACAAAAGTTGCTCACTCACCCTTCCCTGCCACAGCCAGGCAGAGGAGAGAAAAATTTAATGGAGGCTTCATGAGTTGAGATAAGGACCAGGAGAAAGCACTCCAGGGGCAAAACAGGCTTAGCTTAGAGGTACAAAGTGAGTTTATCACTAACAAAATCAGAGGGGGATGATGAGAAATATAATAAGCCCTTAAATACACCTTTTCTTCTCCCAACCCCTCCCTCCTTCCCACTGACAGTGCAGAGAGACAGGACATGGGGGTTTTGGTCAGTTCGTCACCCGAGGTTTTCTTCCACTGCTCAAGGAGAGGAGCCCTTCCCCTGCTGCACTGTGGGGTCCCTCCCCCAGGCAGACAGTCCTCCCAAAACTGCTGTGGCGTGGGTCACTCTTCCACGGGGTGCAGTCCCCCAAGGACAGGCTGCTCCAGCCTGGAAGCAGGGCCCTCTCTCTCCACTGGGTCTCCCACTGGCTCACAGCCCCCTCCAGGCATCCACCTGCTCTGGCTTGGACACCTCCCCCACGGGCTGTGGGTGGATCTCTGCATCCCCCGTGGATCTCCATGGGCTGTAGGGGCACAGCTGCTTCACCATGGTCTCACCACAGCCTGCAGAGGAATCTTGGCTCCAGCACCTGGAGCACCTCCTGCCCCTCCTTTTTCATTGATGTTGGTGTCTCCATGTTGTTTCCACCACAGGTTCTCACCTCCTCCTCTTCTCTAGCTAGGAAAAAGCCTGTGCACCCACTTTGTTTTGCTTTCTTCTTAATTCTGTTATCACAGAGGTGTTACCATCGTCTCTAATTGCCCCAGCCTTGGCCAGCAGCATGTCCATCTTCAGAGCCACTAGGGACTGGCTCTTCTAGACATGGTGGAAGCTTCTAGCAGCTTCTCACAGAAGCCATCTCTGTGACCCACCTGCTACTAAAACCAGGACACACAAGACCAACACACTGCTGTTAGTCAGATCTTGGTTTTTGGATTTACCAGATTTTGTATTTTCTGTTATTACCACCTTAAGCATCATTTCTCTGTTTCAGAGAGTTGCAGGTTGGTCACTGAGGCTTCAGAGCATTTGCGAAAACAAGAATGAATTCTTACCAACTGCAGAGCTCCTGAGGAGCTTGGGAGGAGACACATGGTCACAGGGAACAGGAACAGACTTGATTTATTAATGCACAGTGTGCTTTGTCCATGGCCGGGTGGTCTATAATGGAATGTCTGAAATCACAGACAAACCCTGGAGTAGGATATTTTTCAAAAAGGTGCAGTTTACTTTCAGTAAAGCTACAAAAGTGCTGCTGTAGGGCCTCTGAGTCCTTCTTTCCCTGTGACAGTATTGGTGATGTCCAGTAAAATTGGGCAAGTAGCGCACCTAAAATTCAACTGAGTCTTTTTACTTTGAAATAACGCATGTGAAGCACGTGCTTTATATATATAAAGCCACAGCAACCCTCTGTGGATACCAACCCATCTCCAGGAAGATGCCCAATGCCCAGGGAGAGGGCTGCCTCACTGTCCCCTCATCCTGCCTAGCTCTTTGGCTGTGAAATTGTAGTAAAGGGTCAGAATTGTATGGTGTCACTTTAAGACAGAGAAGAATTGATGAGACTGATTGAGAAAACATGAGCTGGATGCCATGTTAATCTTGCACCTGGCTTGAGCAAGGACTATTAGCTGAATGATGTCTGGACTGCAGATGAGGTCTCACAGCCCAAGGTCGTTTCACCTGCCCCTCTGTACCAGCCAATGGCCACACTCCCCTTACCATGAAAAACAAGCCTCGTTGGAAATATAGTTCATTAAGAAGAAAATGATAGGTGCAATGACCCTCTGATGAGAAAACTTTTATTGCCACTTCAGAATGTGGAGGAGGACCAAAGTGTTTGTTCTATCTTTTTTGTCAACTGTAAATCCTGACTGGAAGTAACTGAGATACTCATTAATCCCCATTTAGATACTAATTTACATACCCCTCAGGATGCAACTGAGGGAGAACATGGGGCATGTAAAGCAAGCACACCATATGTCTCCAAGCCCCACCTATCATATACGGTTGTTCCACTCCTGTGGGACAGGCCAGAATCTACGGTGTAAAAGGAGAGAGCAGAATGTGCTGGAGGGAGAAAACACCTCCAGAGGAGGAAAACATCTCTGCTTGCTTGGGATCTGTCAATGGGCTGTGCCTCTCCTCCACTCCTGAAGAGGCTCTCTTAGGTGTGCTTTTTGCCTCTGTGTTCCTGCAGATCCATAAACATTTATTTGTGCATACATATATATAGTGTTAACAAATCTCCCTCACTATACTTTCTGTTGTGCCACATGTTAACACTCTTTAATTACTGTATCACCATGTCTCACCTGCAATCTTGAACTTGCTTTCCTGTTGCTTCAATAAACCACACTATTCATGAATCTGGATTGTGCAAATCCATATTGAATGTGATAATACCTGTAATACTAAATTGGTAAATTGGATTATTTGTGTGCTCATGCAATTTTTTCTTTTGATCTCAACCAGACTTACAGTGCTAAACTGGCCATAAGCAGAAATTTAGCCCAGCCACACCCAGCTATTCCAATATCTGAAGACCAGCTGGAACACAAGGAGGTTTATTTTCTGCTGAATTCCTATACCCTTAATGCAATAGGAGTGAGACAGCCCTGGCTCTGAAGTCCTGTCTTGCTGCCCTGGGAAATTCCCATGGTCCTGGCCCTGGGAAGCTGCTAACCCCTACTGTGCCCTACACATGGCAGGGCACAAGAAACAAAACCCTTCTGAAATGCAGCTGTCCATCATTGGTCTGTGTCTAGTATCTCCACACCAGCTTTCTCTCAGTTGAGGTATGCTGAGACCCATGTGCAGTTTGGTGACATCAAGGAAAACACTGAAAGGAGAGGACTTCACAGATTCACAGGTTTTAAACCTTGTTTTAGATGGCTCTAGCAGTCTGACATGGCATTCCATGAATGCCATAAAAAATGGATTTGTTAGTCAGGGGAAAAAAAATATTTAGAATTCGTTTGTTTCTACTATCAAATCACAAGAAGAAAACCCCAAGCACTCCACAGACTTACATTTCAAAGCTCAGACAGAAATAAACCTCCATGAGAAAATCTCAGAAAACTTCAAAAATATTCCACTCATGGCATTAAAAAATATGAAAACCTATCAGGACCTGCAATGCGCATTTTATTTTTATGGACTATCTCTGAAGTGGTATTCCACAACACACCAGTGAAGCCAAGGTTTGACACCAGTACAAAGGATTAAAAGGAGACTGATTCCAGTCACTGGCTCCACAAGACTTCTATTTCATAATGTGACAATTTACGATTTGCAAAACAACAGCAGATCTCACTATGGCTTCTCACATGGAATCAGCTCTGTGGAGTGTAACGTAGGGGAACATCCTTCTCACCCAGCTCCTCATGGCAGTTCAAGGAAGATGGATCTGATCCATCCTACAGCTGCCAGACTTCGGTGCTGACCAGCAGGAATCAAGGTGTGGCCCTGCTCCCAAATCTTTCTTCATTAGGAAGAAGAGAGGTACACTAATAGACAGTGCTGTCCTGCCATTTCCTGTGGCTGGTTTGGACCCTCACAAGAAGGCATAATCCACCAGGTAAAGCTTTCCTCGCTGGATACCCCAACCCAAAGGTCACTTCGGTTGAGGGAGAACGCTTCTGCTAATTACAGTGAGTGCTGAATCACAGACAAGTGATTGATTGCCTGTTCCCAGGCACTAGGACTTCACTTCTTCTGGCCAGGGCTGAATCTGGGAAAGGGGAGCTGAACACCAACCTCTTTAATGCTTGTTCTCTCCCAACCAAAGTACAGAACCATGCAGCATACTTACACTGTTACTGCCAACAGAGGGAAAATGCAGCAATGAACTGAGGAGGAGCAACTTCAATCTTTTTAACCACATAGGACTAGAAAGTAAGTTGGTAAACTCATAGCTTAATCCTCTCTCTACTGCAAATCCAGTCTGCCAGCAACAGTTTTGGAGTTCCTTTGCTTTTGTTATGAAACAGCAGTTGTATTTTTTGGCATTTACCAAAAAGGTATTGCTATTCTCTACCCCCTCTTCAAAAATTAAATCCTCATTTAAAAAAAAAAAATTATGACTGTGCCTGTGGTGATAAATGATGTTTCCTGCATCATTAATGTCTTCTTCTAGCAGACTGCCTCAGCTATGATGTAACAGCTCAGTCCAAGAGAGCAAGAGAGGCAACAGTAATATAGTACTCAAATAGATTTAGTGTCATAGATTTCTTCTTCATTCCCTTACACTTATTCAAGACTATGGATTTTTTCCATCTTAGTCCCAAATCTGTCCATGGTTCTCATTAAAAAATAAAAAAAAGAACATCAGAAAAAAAGCCTGAAAGACATAGGCAAATAATGAGCCTCATTAAATACATAAAAGAATAAAAAGAGAATGGAGGCAAGCTGGAAATAAAATGGTGTGTTGGACCATGTTATTTTAAAAGTCCCAAGAGAGCAAAAGCTGTTAATTTGGCAGCAAATTTCAGTGAATCTAAATAGTAAATAAGCTGTAGATAACACTAATTATGAAGATGCTTCAAATGTTAGTGCTGCAGCTGCCAAAACACTTCCTACAGCTCTATTCTGTGGCTATGTTTTTATCAAGAATTCAAAAGAAATAGCATCATTTCAACAGGCTGACTTACGTGTTTATATGGCTATATTTAAACAGATACTGTCAAGCTTCATTCCTACAAAGCTTCAAGAATACTACAGACTTCTGAGTGAAAAAAAATGGAACACCTAAAAAATGTCACAATCACAGCAGAAAATAAAGACCTTTTAATTAGAAGATTCTTAGTCAACAAAGATCCACAGTGATATGAGCACTGATATGAGCAGTGATATGCACACAGGCATATTTTTGTAATTCTTGGCCTAAAAAATATCTGCCAGGTTTAAGTATTCTAACTGAGTCCACGCAAAACAGAGAAGTCATTGCAAAAATCTATCTGCATAACCAGGGCCAATTGTATACTTCATGCACCCAGAAGTTAAATCTCCTTCCTTCCTTCCTTCCTTCCTTCCTTCCTTCCTTCCTTCCTTCCTTCCTTCCTTCCTTCCTTCCTTCCTTCCT
>VZSE01000361.1:112089-127391 GCA_013398275.1 Promerops cafer
TTCCTTCCTTCCTTCCTTCCTGCCTTCCTTCCTTCCTTCCCCAACAGTATTTCAGCAAGCTACAGTGTGGTCCCACTTCTTTTGTGCCTAAGATTTGAAGGTTTTATAACTGGCATTTGTTAATAACAAATGATGTTTTTCAAAGTTGAAAGAGATAAAGTAGCATTTTTTAAAAAATGAATACATTATCAAAAGTGATACATTCCTGACATTAATCTGTAACTGTAATTTCTTTCACTAAGCTGTTCCTTGTATTAAAATGCATTGGAATAATTCAGTGGCCTCTACCATTTACTGCATGGATTCCTGTTCAAAAAGAACGCTCTCACTGTAAAAGGCTCCAGAATTTTGCAGCAAGTCCATCTTTTTCCAGACAATTATCCCTGGATATTTCAAAATCTATGGAGTGACATCTTGTAACTCCTGATTAGCTCTGACAAGGGTAAATGTTAGGTTTTTCATCATATCCTACAAAAAGATTGGGTTTTGACTAATATTAGACCTACTGGAACACAGGAAAATCCAAGTCAAGCACAGTGATGGTTTTATTACACTGATACTTGTTTTGGGTGTTTTGTTCATTCGTTGTGACATTGTATTCACTGGGCAATTATCTACATAGCTTTAGAAAAGAAGAGATGGGGAAACTTTCAGAGTGTTCTGCTGCTTTTATAGGCTCCTTATTTAATTTTCCTCATTTACTCTAAGCAAAGAATGTGATAGAAGCAAGCTTCTCAGAAAATTCTTTATTACACTTCAACTTCATAATATTTCATAATTAATGAAAAGTACATTAATGGTATATTGGTGAGATAGTTATTTATTCACAAATATTGTTGTTTATTATTATGGGATATCTAACCAAGGGCAGAAAGCAGGAAATGGAACTTTCCAGGCTCCACTTTATAGATTTTTTCCTTTTATTGCACAAAACAAAATAGGTTCATTCTAACAGAAGCAAAAATACCTTCCTGACTATAGCAACCTCATTGTGCTGTGTTTTCAGGGGAGCTTGTCAGCAGCTGTCTGATCAACTGTGATCTTGATTCCTGCTGTAAACATCAAAGATGCTTTTTGTGGTTTACCATAAAAAAAGCGTCAGACTTCAACAAGGGCTCTTTTTGGTTGTAGTTTTCTGGAAACAACAAACTGCAGAAATCCTGTCTGCAGAAGTGCTAGAAGATATCCAAAGAGTTTCTGCAGCTTCTGCTTCCCTGTTCCAACAACCTTTGGTTAATCCTCTTGTTTCCCTTACCAAAGTTGTAACATTTAGTCTTTTACAAGGACCAATTTATCTCAAAACCTGTATAGTGGCTTGAGTGCCAAACCTGAAATACGTTAAGATTAGACACATAAACATCTGTCCAACTCTCCTTTCACATACAGTAGACCAGACCTTCAACAGACCCCAACAATACGATAGTTCCATGGATTTTGTGTCAGATTCCGTACTTGGTTACACAGGTAATGTTCACAGTGTTAACCTACCAACAGAACAGAGTGGGATTTGTACTGATGAGAACAGAACACAAACCTGAACTTTTAGAATTTCTGAAAGCATCACAGCTTCCTTGAATGCCTCTTTAGCAAAGAATAATCTTAATGCTGCGCTTTATTTAGGCAATATTGACAGTCCCCAATGCTGACATCAATTCCTTCCTCAGAGAAGACAATTAGAAATCCACTTTAGCCACAGTAGTATTGTATCTCTGTTGAAAGGTGTATCTGCAAAAAAAATTGCCAAGGATGTGACATGTCCTCTCTGCAGTCACCATGAAGACACAAAGATCCATGACCTATGTACAGGGCAGCTTGAATACCACATATCTTAGTATCATTAGGCTGTTCTCAAAGCAATATGAAAGCTCTCAGCATCACAGAGCATCAAAAGCTTTCCTAAAATGTTAATGGTATGTGTACTCCAAAGACTTGCTCCAAATCTGTCAAAGGTCAGGAAAAAGAAGAATTTAGGAAGAGATTAACTTTTTCTTTTAATGAACACTTCTGTGTAATCCACTTATTATTGTAATATAATTGTCACTTGGTTGAAGAATAACATCCTGTGTTAAACAAATGAAGCACTTGCTTAATATATTATATATTTTTATGCAAATTTGTTGAAAAAGTAGTGACTGATACTTGGCTTGTATCTGGTGAGTTGTGACAGTGCCATACAAATATGACTGCATTTTACATGTGTACTGCATGGGCCAAGTTTGTTTGTATTTTTATAAAACATTTAAAAAATAAGATCCATAAATAAAAGGTACAGATTTTAGGTACTAGTGAGCATAAAGTCCTGTAAAATAGACAGCATTTATACACAAAGTGGACAGGCTAGTTAGTGCTGGTTTGCATGGATTAAAAGTCAATACACCTTTTCTGGTACAGTGATCATTTTATACAACATGATGCCCATAGCATCACAAAAATGTGGATGTCCTGAGGGCCTCTCTGAGTAAATGTCTCCATGAAACAGCTTGCCCTGAGACCAGTCTTGCCCTGCAGCGAGGGCGATGTCTAAACACAGTCCCTGTGTCTCAGAGAGGATGGCTGTGAGCCAGGTTCACTGCTGAGCCCTGAAGAATCGGGGTTTGCTCACCAGGATGCTCTCCAGTGTGCTTGCTGGAAACACTGCTGGCATAACCACCCAGACCAGAAGGCTCCCCATGACACCCTGAGCTGAAAACCTTATAACTTTCATAAAAATAGATGAAATAGCACAGGATTCTAGGTGTCACTGCTGGAACAAGTCCCACAGAGACTCTTATAGCCATGAGTAATTTCCAGGTACCAATAATTATGCTTTGTATACACACAAAATTCCTGTAGGGAAGTAAACAAAACTAAGCCTATGTAGCTGGTTATCAGGCAAAATGCAAAGGGAAGAAAGGAATCTTTGTCTGTAGCTTTCATGGTAATTTCTTCCTATGTCTTTTAATAGTTTTAGTGTTTGGAGTGCCAAAGTACTGTTGAAACTCGTAGAATTGCATTGCATAAAGTTACTGCAGATACATTCATTATTTCTTTATCAGAAAGAACAACTTTAATCTCAAAACACATACTGAGTGTTGAGGAAAAATCTAGGGCACAAGAATGTTCAGAATAACTTTAAGCTACAAGGCAATGACAGTTTCTTCTCCATCTATAAAAGAGGATTTCTTTTTATGTATCCAAGATCATACCCTACTTTTCAGCTTTAAAATTCAACAGCTTTTTCTTATAAAAAAGAATCAACCTCTCAAATCCTTTTCTAAAATATTAACTAGTAAGTGGATTGTCTTAAGGTTCTCTGAATCATCTCTTGGGAGATGCCATGTCTTCCTAAGTTACACTGCTGCCAAATATTTTTGCCAAGTTAAAGGAGAACTGGCATTCACTGTCAGGAGTTGTATTTTGTAAAAATTTAGCATTGCCGCGGTGAATGTTATCCCTTTGGTCAATCCAGTATACTGTAATTTAAATATTTTAAACTTTTAAAATATTGAAGATATGAAATTTTTGAAGATGCTGAATTTTTATTTATTTCCTTAAACTGTTTAAGGAAATAAATCCTGCAAACTCTTCTACATCTTTCATCTATTTATGCCTTTTATAGTAAAGTCATCACTCTGTCACCTCTCTACTAAACAAAATTACTATCATAGATTGTATGAAAAAGGACTCTAAATTTTCCATACTTATTTTTCTTCCTCTTCCAGCCCCTGTCACCTTCCTTTCATGATACTTGCCTTTTAGTGACAGAAAAATGGAATGTAACACAAGAGATAAATTGTCCTCAATTACTATGATTTAAGATTTTATAGTATTCTGGAGTCAAATCTAATCTAACAAATCTAAATAATTCCATTCAGTGTAAAAAATATGATGCTTAAGGAATGCTTATTTATGAATATGTTACTGTTTTAACCTGGGCAAATGAAGAACAGCAACAATTCATCCTTCATCTCTCCTTATGCATGGAATTCACTGTTGATTTCAAATATGAAATGCTGGTATGCTCTGAGTGTAACTCTGCACTGGAGTAAAAAGATGCTATTCAGTTCGGCTAATTCCATTTATTTCTATATTAGGGATCTATTTCCTTTTCTTTTTTTCTTAATTCTGGTAGTTTTTAGCTTTAATAGTCCTTAGAGTTTGCCTTGCAAGTGCTGTCAAATTCTTAAAAAGACAGAATTAGCACACTTCAAGGATTAAGTTTGAATTTAAATATTTAGCACTTTGCATAAAAGTGACCCACTTTCAGAAATATTATCAGGAAAATTCCACATACTGCTGCAAACCTGGCATTACTTTCTATGTATGGTTACTTATACCATAAGCAATTTCCAATCTAATTCAAGAGAATCTATGAGAAATACTAGAAATATGTTTCTCCACATGCATTATTCTGGAACCATTTTAGAGTATTTTAGAAACACGCAGTCATAGAGGAAATCAGACTTAAAAAATTTTATTGATCCTGGGGACTAGACATCTCCATTTTGAATGGCTGATGTGTCACTTTCACCATCATGTTAGTGATTAACCAGGAAGACTCCCATTTCAAAAAAGCATCTTTGATGGTGGCCTAGCTGAAGTTAATAAAAATGATTTTCAGTCTGAGTCACTAAGTTTGAGATGGAAAAATTCTGAAATGACAGGAAATATAAATCATTGCTCTGGTCTTTAAAAATGAAATTACTGAAGAGCATAATGACATTGGAGTTTTAGGAAAGTACTTATTACATTTATTTCAACAGATTTTGACAAGCACTACCACCAGGATTTTCAAAGGGGCTTGTCTGGGAAATAGCTGGAGCCTCATCACAGAAGACCTGGAAGAGCTTGAGAAGTGAACCCATGGGAACCTTATCAGGTCCAGTAAGACCAAGTGCAAGGTGCTGCACCTGGGTTGGAGAAAGCTGCCCATCAACACAGGCTGGAGATGAACAGATCCCAGCAGCCCTGCCCCAAAGGACTTGGGATGCTGGTGGATGAGAGGCTGGACATGACCCAGCCATGGGCACTCACAGCCAGAGAGCCAAACGTGTCCTGGGCTGCATCCAGAGCAGCGTGGGCAGCAGGGCCAGGGAGGGGATTCTGCCCCTCTGCTCTGCTCTGGTGAGACCCCACCTGCAGTGCTGCATCAGCTCTGGGGTCACAGCACAGGAAGGACATGTCCTGTTGCAGTAGTTACAGAGGAGGGCTGTGAGGATGACAAGAAGGATGGAGCACATCTCCTATGAAGAAAAGCTGAGAGACCTGAGGTTGTCTGGCCTGAAGAACAGAAGATTCTGGGGAGACCGTACTGTCCTAGTATTTAAAATGGGCAGATTCAGACTACATATAAGGAAAGAATTTTTTATCAGTGTTGTGAAACACTGGAACAAGTTTCTTAGACAGGTAGATATCCCATCCTTGGGGTTTATTCAAGATCAGGCTGGACCAGGCTCTGAGTGACCTGATCTAATTTAAGATCTCCCTGTTCATTGAAGGGACTAGCTGAACTTTAAAGATCCCTCACAACTCAAATATTGTATGATTCTGTGAAGAGAGGAGATACACCGTGCTGCAGCTCCCCCAGACCAAGCTTCACTGTGCAGAGGCCCATTGTGCAAAGAGGGATTCAAAGCCACCCAGCAAGTGCTGGAAAGGGGAGCTCTGCAGCTGAGGTGCAAAACTCTGAGCTGGCCCACAACAGCATGCACACTGCTCACACTAGTGGGGTTCCTGGATAATGCATGTTTGGTAAGTGACTCTATTTCCTTATTTAAGGCAAAATTGCCTGGAGAGGTGATAAGGTGATACAGCAAGTTATTACAAGGACAGGTTGCCACAACTCAGTTATGGTTTTTCAGGGAGAGAGAAGGCTCTAAATGCATGTGGAATAATTACAGACTATAAGGAGGGTACAATGAATATGCAGAGCTGCTCCTGGTGAGCATCATGGAAAAGGATTGGGCTGACTTCTGGACACGGCACTTCAGAACATGTCAGGATGAGGGTGAGCCTGCTGCACTTCACACTGCAAGGACCTTGTAAGGTGGCAGACAAGAAAGAATGAGGATGTATGAGAATTCATATGTGCTGAATTTCTGATCGTATGTTTTCTTCTGTTAGAAGCACATCATTAATCTTTAATAATAATTTTATTATTGGTATCCCATAGAACATTTATTCTCATGTCCAATACCAATAGCTTTGTAACGGTTGATAAATGTTTGCATTTTACTTTGGATAGATATGATCTCAAAAAAATACTAAGTACTAAGATCTAAAAGCTGGGGAACAACATGTCATAGAATCATATGTATCTTGGGCAAGACCAGAGAGTTTCTTTCAAGGGAGAAATCACATTATTTTTCTATCTGGTTGAAATCTACATCTTCTGCAGAAAAGTGCTATCATTTGGAAATGCATTCCTGTTGCCGTACTCTAGAAGAAGAGAGAAAAATGAAAGCCACGAAGAAAAAGCTCAGATGAAAATCAAACCAAAGATTTATATCCACAAAGGGGCTAAGAAAGAATGTCAGAAATTGCAATCCAAGAGAAATATATTTTTCAGAGAAATCTTTGAAATGTTGATGGAGTTTCATTAAAAGGAAGGATCTTATCTTACCTAAGTGATATAATATTACTCAATGCAAACTGCTGAGCTTTGTGAACGGCAAAAGAAGAGATAAAAATGTGTAAAAGCTCTCAGGTAACAAATCACATCCTTTAGCCAAAACAGGTACTATATTTGTCCACTTGGAATAGTGAGATTCCTCAGTAAAGCACTAGACTATGATCTGTGAATATTTATCTCAGCAAATAATACTGCACTGTACCATATCTGTTATTGATTGTGCAATAGTAGGTTATGTTGTCACTAGGCTGACTGGTCTTTAACATACAGCTCCGTATGTGGCACCAGTTTCACACCAAAAGAAGTATCAACTGTTAGATGAATTGCTGTGGCTGTTCAGCTCCTGGAACAAACCCCTATAGAATAGGGAATATGTGAAAAGCTGGCCTTCTGCATGTACTTGTAATTTTTTTTTATTCATTGTATTTGGATTGAAGGACTCCTCATGCCTCCAGTTTCCTGGGATACAAGAATAAAATCTGGACCATGGAAAAAATTCAAGGATTAGCTTTGTTTTCTTACATACAAGTTTAGATTGGAAAGACAAGCTTTTGTAGCTGAAATAGGACAGCAGAGGTAACACTGGGGTTAATGGTCTTGTGCTTGCCTTCATGGAGGTCTGCTGAATGTTGATGGTCTTGTTTGGGGGGACATAACTCTGCACATTCCTGGTGTTCTAACACCAGCTAGGGTATCTAAGTGTCATTGGTCTACATAAAAATCAGTGTATAGCGGATGTCTTAACCCCAATAATGTATTAATAATATATTTTAACCAGGCCTAGCTAGAACTCTTTTTCTGCACAGCAACAATATTTAGACTTACCTACCTAGCAGCTTCCTGAATAAGGCATTACTGAGCCATCCTCTTGACACAACCTGCTTCAATATGCCATTTTGCTGCTTATTCAAAGTAAGCCTTTCCCATAGTCTTACATAATTATTATCAGTCTTCCAGCATGGCAGGTATTTTGCAGTGATGCAAGTTTTCTTTACCAATTATTTTCATATGAGTATATTACACCTGTGTGTGTAGTGACAGGTCACTGTTAAGGATTATGACAAATTAAAGAGATTTCTGTGAACACAGTAAAACTTCATGCAAAAAAATCTGTACATTGTTCACCATGGGTCTGCCAAGTGCCACCATCACCCAGAGTCATTCTGTTTGCCTCTTGTTTGGTGAACACTGGGAAATCATGGAAAGCTGGCTTAATAAAGATGTGACAATCTGTAAGATAGTCACAGAATGAAGTTATGAAATGATATTTTATCTCTGGAGCATATAAATTGAGTAACTACAATACCTCATCTGTAGAGGGTTTAGTATCCACATTTGTCTCCATAAGACCTATGAAATCAAATTCTTCAAAGATTTTTAATTTAAAAAAGAAATAACATCTGAGAGGAAAAAGTTACAATTTCTATAAATTAGCCACTGTGAATTAAACACCAGTCTCTAAAATCTGTGGCAACTTCATGGGTAGATTATAATCTGTAGAATTAAAACCTGTATGCCCCCCATTTCAGAGTTTCTCAATACGCTGGGTTGTTTCACAAATTTATTTTATTCTAAGGATGAACAATTTGTGTAAAAATCACCTGTTTATCAAAACCTCTTTTTGTTTCAGAAGGAGATTAATATAAAAATTTGTAAGTTATGAAGACAGGAAAGTTACAGGACAGGGATTTTATTCTCATCATAACTAAGTCTTCTTACTTTTCTATTTGCTTTGTATTGATGGCTGTTGACATCCAAGCAACAAAAAACAACTTGTCTGGGAAGTTTCTGATATAGGTGTACATGTATTGCATATCCTGGAATTGTCTGGGTTAGCCTGGTTTTGTCTGTTGTTTCTGATTTCCTTAGAAGAGGTTATAACCTCAGAATTAGAAATGAAAAATGCTAGTAACTTTAACAACCTCAGTAATTACTAAGTAAGTTCATTTTAATGCCACTGAAGGGCACTCAGATGGTTTTGTACACAATTATATAGAAAAAAAATCCCCTCCACCTCTTCTGCCAGCATACTGAAAGGCAGGGATTCCTTCTTCAAATTCTATAGCTGCATGCTCAAGCTACCAGGTACATAATTTCGGTGGTGGTTGAACACACAGCATTAAACTTGTTGCTAAAATTATAACAGCTATGAAGCTCAAATTAAATCTGTTAATCCAGGTGGGGGAGAAGGATTGAGCAGGAGAAAAACTATTTGTCATGATTACAATAGAAATGCAAGGTTGCAAGGATCTGAAAGAGGTCATCTGGCCCATCCTCCTGCTCAGAGGTACAAACCACCTCTAAGAGATACTTAACCTCTTCTTGAATCACCTTCACTGGAGAATGATGACAAACACTTCGTATAATCTGATTCAGGGTTTAACTACACTTAACAGAAAGGATTTTTTTAAATCTATGATATACCCCATTCTATTCTTCAAATATACATCCAGCCTGAATTGACCTGTTTCTGCAAGAGCAGCTTGACACCAGGTTGAATTAAGTGTCACTATTAAACATATTAAAGGAATTTTCAAGGCACTATTATTACACATTTCAATATTTTACTTCTCATTTGTGAGTTTAATATTTTAATTATGACATTTAATCTTGCCGATATATTAATTTTTGGGAATTGTAACTTTCTTCTCCATGCCTAGTATATCTTTTTAACAGCATGTTAAGAAGGAAAAATGCCTCTTTTAAAATGAAACTTTGAAAAGTCCTGTGAATGAGCGTTTGAGGGCACTCTACATAGCATCTCATTGTTAGAAAGTCCAAAGGAGATAAAATTAAACTTGCTTATCTTTCCAAAGCTTTTCTTGCCATTTGCCTGGATGTCAATGTTGCAATAAAATGGAGAAAATCAGGTATACCTTTGCCAGAGGAAATAAGAAAAATAAGAAAGGATCCTTCTTAGGGTAAGCTCTGTGACTTAGCTGGTACTTTATAGCATTTTACAAATATGTCTTGGAAGTTTACTAACCAGAACTTAATACAAATATATTTCTTTCAGCTGACAGAAGAGCGCAACTTCAAAACATTTCCTGCCCACCTTCAGAGCTAAACACAAAATGCAGTTTTCTCCCCACTATATTTTCACTATCTGTATACTACTTAGTACAAGTATAAAAAGCTTAAATATATTTAAAAATATTTCACTGAGTGGACCCAAAAATATTCTAAGTGTTTCTTCCTTCGTGCACTTTATGCAGCGAGCCTGGAAACATTGGAACTCAATTATGCATGTTGGTGTGAAAAACTTTACACTATATTCTCAGTGTATTGAGGCATGCTGATATTTTCAAATAACTGTGCCACCTGCAGCTGTCTGTGACTGTAGCCATGCCAGGCCTTTCAGCCAGCCACTGCATCTTCTTCAAAGGTGCCTCTGTCAATATGACAGATTTTATGCCTCCAGCTTGAAAGAGATGGAGACCTACCACCACCTCCTCCACAAGAAAAGGACTTGCCCAAACACTGATGCCTGCTGGAGTCCTTCCACACGAAAGTGCAGCTTCTCCCCATTTATATTTTGATTTTTGATCCTGAGAGATGTCAGTGCCACAGAATCCATTCTGGTACAGTTTATTTCTTAAAAATGGGTAGGATTTCTTTGCCATAGAATGCTTGTGAGTTGGCCTCCTACACACTGAATCTAAAGGAATCCTTGATTTCAAATGATCTCAAAGTAGCAGTTTAGTTGCAACTGTACTGTGGTAAACATCTGCTTTGACTGGAAAGTTACTGCAATAAGCTCTTCAAATCATAACATTTCATTCTCATTGCTTTGGCAAAGTAAGAAGTGGTAAGACATTTGCCTAGGGACTGGAAGACAGTAGGGTTTTTCAATTTTAAAAGTGTCACCACTTCTGAAACCCAGGAAAAAAGGAACACAATTTGACCATAATTCTTTAATATAGAAAAATAATATATGGGTTGTTTTACAAAAAAGGTAGGGTATTGATAACTTTCCGCTATTGTGGTTGTTACAGTAAGTAGTAACAATGTCTAAGATTCTTTTTTAAGTTTAAAGACAAAAACATTATGGTTGCTGTGCTTATAAATTATAAGAGCTCCCTAAAAACAAATGACATTTGTTACAATACTCCTAAAACTCTTCATTTTGACACAGACATGAAACTTAATTTTTCAAATGCACAATTGATCAGAATAGCCTGCATGTATCATTTCTCTCTAGTTTCCAAGTTGAATAAATAGGAAATGCAGTGAGATTTGCAATGGTATAGAAGTTAATAAATATTTTCAAATTTTTTTTCTCTGACATTAATGAAGACAAAAACATGCAAGAATCGATTTGCTCACAAATTTATTAATTTTTCCAATGAATCTGTCAAATTATTAGACAAGTGCATTTTAAGAAAATTTTATGCAGCAAGAAGACTTGATGAAAGTTTGTTTTTTGAAAAAACACATGGAACAAAAATGCACGTGACTGTTTTGTAGGAAGGTATAGATGAAAAGCACTGTCTTAACTACTTTGATTTTAAAAAAGTTTTCTCACCATTTTTACTTCATAAAATTATGAATCATTATAGCTACAAGTAGGGTCCAGTTGCACAATCAAGGTAGTAGTAGAAGGATATCTACTACCAGAGGTCTATGCTAGTGCTTGGAAGAAACCTTAGGATTGCTGTGCCATCATACTCATTTCAATGTTTCTGTCTTCCAGGATTTGTGTAACCAAATCCACTGCCTGTCTTCCTTTAGAATAAATATCCTTTTAGTTTGAATTTAGGCCCTGACTATTGTATGACTGAGGAACTACAAATAGCTATTTTTGCATTTTTTTCACTTCTATGTTGAGGAACAGGCATTTTCAGGATAGAGCTCTGTGTTCTCTGGGCATATTACCAAGCCTAGTGTCTGTTTGGATGTTGACACACTGTGATGCCATGCAGTTCTAGCTAGTTACACAAATGTTACACTGGAAGTATGAAAGGACATCAAAAAGGGGTGAAACCACAAAACAAGCACATTGACAACCTACATTAATTCAAATTTCAACATAATAATGCGCTAAAGTGCTGCGTGTTAAGACAAAAATACCTTTTGTATGAATACCTGGTTTTGTTAACACTGTGTGCTGCTAGTCAAGAAACCTACAGACAGCTACAGAATAACCTTTAAGTACAAATAAAGGAACCCCTCAGTTTATACTGAGTTGTGGAATAGTTCTACATGATTTGTTGCAGAAGCCTTACTGGTGGTGCAAAGATGGGATGCACATATTAGATTAAGCTCTAAAATAGATGGATACACCCTAAAGTTATTTTCACAGGTAACACATCACTGGATATTTCTTTCTGACAGAAAAGTGAAATTAGGTAGTAGAAGGATGTAAGAAATGTGTGTTTATCACTCAGTCAAATTGCCTGACTGGAACACTGGTTTACCACAATCCCTCTGAGATTTTCCATGAAGACTTGGAGAGGAGTGCAAAGAGAGAAATGGAAGAAGGAAGAGGAGAGTGAAGGTTAAATATAAATATCCACAGTATAGTTGTTCTGGGCTAACCTGTAGGCAGCAAGAAGCTTGGACGGAGGTTCATCTTCTCCTCAGTTTTTCTCAAAAGCAGTTTGCTATCTAGAAGGAATTCTGCCTGTCTTTAGTACAATCAATAGGGAAGCATAATGAAATATGACCCCAGATACAATAGCTGCCCTGGGCCAGACACTCAGCAGCAGCATATGGAATAAGTAAGAGAATACGCAATGTATGTGCCAGAGCAATAATGACCACATTACTGTCTACTGCTATAAGCTTTCTTATTTTTCAGTGCTTCCCTTATTATTCTGTGACTTTTGAACTAGTGCAGTTTTTCTTGGACTGTCATTTTCACCTTAAGGACACAATTTTTATATTGAAATACAGTAAATTGAAATTTTTAATTAATATGATTGTGTCTGCGTGAAATGCAAGCAGATGCTAGTGTTTGTTAAAGACCAAAGAATTCCTGCTAACAGTTGAAACATAACTTGTGCATGATCATTTTCCAATATTTTGAATGACTAATCCAACACCAGTCAAAGTTTTGAACTGAATGCCAAAGCTTCAGTAGTTGTATTATTTTTCTGTATTGGCAAGAGCAATATGTACTGATGCTCTTGATGCATAAAAGGTAAACACATACAGCTCTTGGAGTTTTGTAAACATTACACTAGAGGCCATGAATACGCTTTCTAAAAAATGATCAGAGTAATTCTATGCTGGGAGCCAATAAAATGCTATATTCTATATAATAAAATTTTCCTGTACCTCAATTAAAAATGTGTGACTAGATTTTGGAAAAATCAAAAACTTTATTCTTCTCTTTAAAACTGGATTTAATATATATAAATATTAATGAAAACTTTGAAGAGATATATATTTAGAATACTAGGTAAGACCCAGTATTCAAGAGAAAAGTTTTGCAAGCTTTTTCTTTAAAAAAATAAAAAGAATACATTCTTACAAAACCCTGACCACTTACAGATCTTTAATTTCATAAGAAAACTTCCTATAATGCTTAAATATTTTGAATTTATTTACTATTAGCACTGTTCATTTTCCAGGCACAAGCAGTTTTCTGGGCATTGCTGACTTGCTCTATGAATGCTTCTATGTGTATTTCATGACAATAACAAAAATATCTCAGTTATCACAGCATATACAGCAAAACAATAATTGTGGGTCTCATTTTCATAAGTCAACTTCAAATATGTGTTTAAAGTTTAGAATATTTTAAAATTATTTGCTGGACTAAGGTCAAAGTGCTTCAGAGATTTCAGCGATACCTCCAGATCTATGTGGCTACCTCCAGACCTATTTTATTTTAGAGTAGAGCCTGATTTTATAAACATTTAATGTTGTGTATATTTTTCTAGGATACACCTTTGTTTCCTCAATGGGATGATTTGTTTGTAAAAGTAGTCATCTCTTCATGCAATGACAGGAGTCAAATAATTTTCCAGAAAAGCATATGTAGTTTACTGCTCATATGTTAACATTTATGGAGTACACAGAACAAATAATACGAAAAATAGTATCTCCATTCTTTATTTAACTATTTAAAATGAGTCGCTTTTCCATTACTCTGCATCTGACCTGAGAACCTGAATGTTTTTATTGTCACATTATATAAATACATCAGGTAAGGCTAAAACAAACTGATAATAAATAAAGCAGTGCAGTTGAGCACAAAGGGTCTCATGAGTGCTGTGCATTGGGTCACAAGAGTGTGGGCTTTAGACATAGCAATTTTCCATCCTGGCCACAATTCAGGTCTTTAACTTTCCTTGAAGGTTCAATGACAAAAATGTTGTTTGACTTGGGTTGTTTTCTAGGCACTAAAAATAAGTTTCCAAGCTTATTGATTAAAATACAGGAGCTCGTTAGACACGGTAAGTTCCTGAGAGCAGACAGTGTTTCTGATAAGCTCAAGAGCAGCTTAGCTCAGGTGCTGTTCATCAAGGCCTAATGAGTATTTCTGAGGTTGTAGTATGGTGGGGAAAAGCTGTACCACCACAGATGCTACTCTACATGTACAAAGGTTGTAGGAATTGGGAGCCTTGCTTTCTTACTCTGACTTTCCAGGTATCATATGATTTCAGTATGAAACTGACAGTGGAGGCAGGGAGGTGAGACAAGGAGAGTGACAGGCTGGCTGGGAGGGCACAGCTCCCAGTGCTGTGGCAAGGTGTCAGCTGTCATTCCATATAACCAGTTAATGTGTGGATTGGGGGATTATTTTTACTAGACAAGCTTTTGCTTGGCAAGTAATTAGGGAGTTTATTGTGATGCTGCTCAAGGTCACCAGAAGCTGTGCAGGAAGGACAGTTTTAAACCAGTGGCGGATTCATCATGTCAGGAACCGTCCTCGGAGACACCAAAGGGCCAATGTGTAACACACTGGCCTGCCTGGGATGAAGAAGTCACAATAGGGAAATGTGGAACATTAATTGTGTTTTATTTTTATTTAAGCTGTATAAAGACAGAGGGCATGAGGCAAAGGTCATAGAATCATTGAATGTTAAGGCGTTGGAATGGACCTTAAAGAACATCTGGTTCCAAATCCTCTTCCAGGGGGCAGAGACATCTCACAAGACCAGGTTCAAGGCCTTATTCAATGTTGTCTTCATCACTGCCTGGGTTGGGACATCACCTACAGCCTCCCTGGGTAACTGTTCCAGTATCTCACCACTCACATGGAATTTCTTTCTAACATCTAACCTAAATTTACCCTCTTTCAGTTTGTACCCATGACACCTTGTCCTATCACCACAGTTCCTGACAAAGAGCCCCTCTCCGGCTTCCCTGTAGGCTCCCGAGATGGATGGATGCTGTTGACGGGGTGCCCTTCACAGCTTAATGAAATATTCTGAGTTGGAAGAGATCCACAAGGATTATCTAGTCCAACTGTTAGCCCTGCACAGCACATCCCCAAGGACCACACCGTGTGCCTTCTTTGGACACAAGAGCTGCTGGCAAGCTGGGGAGCAGAACGACCGCTCCTAAACTGCTCTAGTGTGCACATGGGAGCCGCGTGAGCAGGCAGCAGGTAGGTAAAGCTATTACATTAAGGCTCCAGAGAAGCTCGGCCACCATCTGGTGCCGCAGGGGAGCGTGTGTGTGTGTGTGTGCGTGTCGCTGTGTGTCTGTGCGGCAGGCCCACGCAGGGCCCCAAGCGAAG